>JBAIZL010000002.1:294492919-294595419 GCA_036971475.1 Prosapia bicincta
TCTCTTCGATTGACAAAGACCACTGTGTGGTTGAAATATATCATTGTTTAAGTGCTTTTATGTGTTTCTATTTCAAGACTACAGAGTGGACTCTTACCAAGGTAAGTCTGTCAGTCTCCTAGTCCAAAAAATCTATATATATATATATATATATATATATATATATATATATATATATATATATATAGGTTTTTATCATTGTACACTTAAAACAAATTAAACAATTTTCTAAATATAATAAACTAACATAAAAAAATAATATGAAAATTTAATAACATTCCATCACACAAAATTTGTCAAAAACTAAATAATGATACCTAAACATTAAGGTATAACAATGCATTTAAATTGTTAAAACTCAAACATACATTAATATATGATATCTGTAGTAACACTTACTTTTTTGAATGAGTTTGGCCATTTTGGGAATGAATAGCATTGTCTAATGCTGTCTCTTTTAGATTTGGGCAGAGCAGGAGTTAGAATATTTATATTACAAAAGTAATTAAAAATACACAGTAGGATATTTATAATTAAATTAATAAACAAATAATTATAAACCCTTCTACAAAATAGTTACCTAACCATCATATACACAGCATTATAATGGTTTGTAATTGTTTAATACTAATAGTTATAGTTGACAGGGTTTTAAGGGTTATCAAAGATCACATATTGAAACAGCTACCCTCTTTATACAAAATGAGTAAGTACTACTATTCAAGAAGAGCAAGTGTCATATTAATATATTTTAAGGTAAACTAGTAGCTCAAGTTGAAAATAAAATTTTAAAAAAATGTGATTTGTTAAATTTTAAAACATATTAATTTATAATAATTTTAGATATTAACCTTAATTTAGTTTTTGACAAATTCTTGTGGTGTGATATTTATTTAGTTATTGTTTCTTTTAGTGAACACTATCCCTCCGATTGCCCTTTTTTGTCTCAACATTAGTAAAGATTACCATTAAACTTGTAAGTTTTTGAGAGGTAAAAACTGTAGTGCGTTTATCTTCAATATTTGATTTCTATTTACTAACTCATGTTCCACACACTGACAACTAAAATGTCAATAGTGTTTACCTTGAAAACACACACAGCCCATCAGCCATCATGCAGATAAAAATTTTGAACATGCATTGCCCCAAACATGACTGATGAATTTTGAACATGATCGAAGTCTGCCCCGTGCTATGGTTTGCCAAAATCTGCCAAAGAGCCAGTCACTGGACTTTATTTAAAAAAACCTAACTCACGGAGATTTAACCCTTTGGGTCCTGTTTCCTGGGAAATGAGCTATTTTTATGTATCTCAGCTTAATGACCTGGGTATCGGAGTGTATAAGAAAATTGATTACCAAGTAAATGTCAACTCAATTTGCAAGTTAGTAAAAAAAACACTTTTTTATTTATATCAATTTTTGCTTTAGCACAGATTGATCAATTTTACAAAATTTATCTTCTTACAAAACTACTTCTTTCTATTTACAGAATTTCTAAAACCCAATAAAATTTTTATAAAATGAACTGATTTATTTTTTAATGAATTTGCCCTAGCTAAGTTAATTGAATATTTTAATTCCTTTTTTTTTCTTTTGAAGCCTTTGGTTCCAAATGTAACCCCTTGAAAAATATACTTAATTTTAGCAATCGTTTATATCCTGTGACACAATTTACATTAAAATTTTAATTATAGAAAAATATACAAAATTATCCCTGAAAAAAGAAACATATTAACACATAATTTCATAAGAAAAATCCCCTGTCTAAATAAATCACATTTTACCAGAATGTTTCACATATTCAAAATAAAAAATCATATCCTATATTATCACATACTAATAATTCACATGCTTCACCGTAAATTTAATTTTTAAAAGTTTACTGTTCTTATTCCTGTTTTTCTAATTGAGTTTCACTGATTTTATTCCCGGTTTTAATTTTGTTTCCTAATAACTTGATGTTTACTTTTTTATGGTTTTCACTTTCAACAGTTTTAAAATTTATTTTGGCGAATTTTAATGTTAATATCTTCTAAAAACAATTTACAGTTTATAAACTTTGGAACCCTCCATTTTTTGATCTATTTGAAAGGCACCATATTTGTTTGAATTTAGCTAATTTTAGGGACCGAAATCCCTAAAAAAAGTTTGGGAGTCGCACCATTACATTTTATCAGCCACCTATTTCCCTCACTTAGCACAAGATGTTGGAATTTAACACTTTTATATCATTAAAAGCGGAGTGGTTTGAATCTTCGTCCAGCGTTTACAACTTTTCAAGACCCACTTTTAATTCCAACATTCATGGAAAATAATCAATGTTTAAATACTCTTGAAATACTTTTGTTTATGATTAGCTAAACTTGTTCTACCGGCTATACTAACTATAAGTTGGTTTGCACCAAAACTTAATCCTAACGCAACCAGAATATAGCTCCAACTGATGCATTTCTATTTTAATAAAAATATTACGCTCTAGTATTTCCCAAAGTTCTTTAAACCACTGCTGTGCATTTACACTAAAACAAAATCCATACACTAGAACATTTTCTAATCTGAGCGTGGTTAGTTTTACCATCTAAAGCCATAGTCTGTTGCGTCCTTATTTATAAACGAATAATTTACAAACTGGACTGACCTTCATAAATTAGTTAGTTTAGTTCTAATTTTTTTGTATTCTAGATTGTAATTTTGTAACAGGACTCTCGTATGGCAACTTGTAATATTAGTTAGTTTTGTGGTTTTTTGGGTTTTTTGCCAATATTTTTATTGTAATCGGTTTCCTTGTTGAGAAAAATACTTAAGGAGAAGAGATGTATAAAAAAGTGTAAAATAAGTAAGACTCATATGTAATATAGGCTTTTCACTTATATGAGAAACATCTCTCAAAATAACTACCTTCATTTCAAAGACTGGTTCAATATAGAAAGTTTGTGGTTAAGAGGTTTTTGTGTACTTATTATTAAATTCAACCACAGTATATTCGTAATAAATAGTACCTTCATTTCGACAAAAATTAAGTGCTACTACATGAAAATGTTTACGTATTAATATATGTTAAATGATATAAGTGTGAACAAGTAGCTCAAGTTGAGAATGGAAAAAATATGGGTTTTTTTGTGTAATATAGGTGTTATATTCATGATTGAATTGAATATTTTTTATTCTGCTACCATGAGCAATAGAAACTCTATTTCATAGTTCAGTTCATATTGATCAAAACAACAAGAAACTTTACAGTATATAATAATTCTGTAAAAATTCCAATTGTATCAGAAAGTGTCAAGAAGTTTCTGGATTGTTCAAAATAAAATTTAATATAATTTAGAATATTCTTCATTGTTTATCTTCAAAGCATTGTTCCGCATTTACACACTTATTTCATCATTTCTATAGCTGTCAAAAAACAGAGTATTTTTCATAAATTCCAAAAATTCATCCAAAAATATTGAATTTTCAAAGAAAGATATTTTTAGGAAGTTCCTTAAATTGGTTTGTTACATTTTATATCTTTCTGCATTAGGAAAACATATCTTCAATTTAATTTTTGTTATGAAAACCCATAGAAATTGGCTAATCCTAAGTTGAGAGAATAAGAGAGTTGTTCCAGAGCCTAGCAAGGTGATGTTTCACTGTCAGGGGCCAATTGGCATTCTCATGCCACAAAAACTAATTATTTCCTATCTTATTTCCATCTGATTGAATTTCTTACAGTCAGATATGTAAAGAGCTCCACATACATTTTTTTTAATTGACAGTTTGGCCTTCAGGAATAAAAGTTGATGAATCATAGCACCTAAATAATGTCAATGCTTAGAATTGGCATTTATTTCTTTGGAATTTATCTCTTAATTACAGAGCCTAGGATTTGCAGACAGGATTAGTCCTCTATAGTAACACTGAAGGTCTGGACAAATATTACACTGTATATGGAAAACCATTTAGAAAAGGGACTACTTTATTCTTTTTTATTCTAAAAATTCTGCTTATATTCTCTCAAGAAGCCTCATTATAAATGGTAACACCAGAGCTCACAAATTTAGAATTGAAAACATTACATTTATTTCCATGTCAGAGTATTATGCTCCTAAAATATTCTTCTGCTCGTTCTAGCAAATTCGTTTGAAGAATTGAAGATATTTTCTTCTCACGCAGAATTTCCTCATAACTTGCAATTTCTTTTTTTGTTTTGTGACCGAAATATGCACATTGTTGGAGTCTATGATTTCCAAAATTTGAAAGCCTTGCTCAATTAATCTAATTCCTTTTGTCAAGTTTCTGTCGTTTCATCTTCTACATAATCTGGGTCTAAAGAATTGGCATTTTTAAGATTTTTCCCTTGCTCATGCATTTCTATGAGCTTGTCAATTAATTTTCAGCTCCTAGTTGTATAAATCCAGCAGTTCTTGAACGTCATCAACATCCACTTCTAAATTTAGTTGTCTGGCAAAACTGACAACTTAATCCCATCAGCAATTTCATCAAATTCTGTCACTGATTCCGTTTGAGTTTCAGTGGCAAAAAAAAAATTGACACACCTTTTTCCAAATGCCATTCGAAGTTTTTTGTTAAATTTCATTCCAAGATTGTCCAATGATTATCAGAGGATCCAAAACATTGAATTGTTTCCAAAAATGTTCAACAGAGAACTTGTTGTCCTGTCTCATAGCTCCTCGCAGATGCGTAAATGTTCTTCTTGTGTAATAAGCTTTCAATGTTTAGATGACTCCCTAATCCATCGGTTGAAGCAAATTATTTTTGTTTAGTGGCAAAAATATCACTTTCACGTGTATGTCGAAATTATTTAAATAGTAGGAGGATGGCCAGGTGCATTTTCAATTAATAGGAATTACATTAAAAGGAATTTGTTTAGACCAACAATAACGTTCGTTTTGAGGTATGAAATGATGACCAAACCAGACCTAAAAAAAAGCCTTTACCAAAGCCTCCCGATTCAACTTCCAAATCACGGGAAAGCTAGCTTTAGCTAAAATAGTTTTTAATGCTCTTGGATTTTCAGGGCGATAAACTATGAGAGATTGCAACTTACATTCAACAGCCGTATTTGCTTCAAATATCACTGCCAGTAAGTCTTTGGCAGCCTTAAAAACAAAAATAGTTTTTCTTCATGAGCTACAAAAGTTTTCATAAGCATTTTCTACCAGAACATTCCAGTTTCTGCATAAGTCGGGCAGCGGGATTTAAAACCGCGTAACTTGGGAATATGAAAGACGGGGTAGCGTAAGTCGAGGTATTACTGTAGAATAAAAATATTGGAATCTTAGGTAAGTTGTATTATCAGTTATTTTTGTGGTATTAGAGTTGTTTCCAATATTGTTATTGTTTGTAATTGATAAATGAAATTGTTGACTGAGGTAGAAAAAACCCTCTTAGTCCAGCTAGTTACTACTATTTGTATCACTTGGCAAAACTACACTACTTACTGATGTTTTTCAGCAGGCATGTTTTGCACTAGATCAGTGCATTGTTCAATGCTGTGAGTCATGGACGAGACTCACACACAAAAACTCCCAGCTAGTTAGTTTTCATGATGTGTTAAACAATTTTAGTGTACTACTCACTCCAATCAATAACCCTTTTAATGGCCTCACTCCTTTTTCCTTTTAATGGCCTTTCCAGGATAAAAAAATTAAAATCACAAATCATTAAATAAATAATAATAATAATGATAAAACACTTTAGAACTTCTAAAGTCAAAATTTTTAAGGGAAAGGAATTGTGGATAGGAATTGAGCAGCAGTAGCTTAAACTGCATTTTATCTGAATTTATTCATAAATTGAGGTGAATGTTAGTTGATAGAAGTAATTAACTGCACTTTAACTGTTTGTTATTTTATCTTTTTTAGAATATTGAGGTCACTTTAGTTCTCACATTAAAAATGGTTTTTTTTACAGACCAAAGCTTTATTATTTTTCTGCGATTTAAAAATTAAGTGTGAGGAAAAAGGCTATTTCATTAAACAGTTTATTCCAATATTACCATAGTAGTAATATTATGTCAAAAATAGTATATTATTTCATCAGTTATTTTATAACACTATATTATTATTCTAATTTTATTAAAATAACATATCAGTTTATTACTAATAAAAAGGTAGGTATCATTATCTACATTATTTTTTTAAAATTGTGGAATGAAACAGTATATTGTGTAATATTTTACTTAAATAAACTTCATAAAGATTTTTATAATTTTTTTTTAGTTTTTAAAAACCATTTCTTACTCAGAAATGTTTTCCTTTTGTTTCAGGTTTTTGTAGTCTGAAGCCCAGAGCTTGCAGACAGCAGGTCAGTGTTAGTTTAAGCCGGAGTCCGTTATAAAAATTTTACTCGATACACAAATTATTTCGCGTTTCGGTATCGCGCTAGAATTTACGTACATATTAGCAAGTAGTGCTCATGTCAGCTAACCAGTATATCCATCACTATCTTTGTTTGATTTGCTTTCCTTTTTTTAAGATGGCTAAAGCCAAAAAGGTCTCATCTTAAATAATTTAAACACTTCAGAGAGCAGGGTGGTTTTATCACAGGCCTCTTTGGCCTATATGTACTTTCTCTTTCAGGTATCTTTATGTTTTCAGGTATTTTTTTTAATTTTCAGGTATTTTTTTTTTAATTTCAGATCCGGAGAAGCCCACCCCTCAGTTAATATTTACTTACTTTTAAGTTACCACTCCTGTCTCTAATTCCCAGTAACGCAAAGATGTGATGGAGTTCCCTGAAATGTAATGGAATAGAATTTCAGATCCGTTCGCCGCTGACACACAGTATCTATAAACGGTATCGGTTCCTTTATCCCATTATCCCTCCTTTTTCTCTTTCATTACATTTCTCTAATTTATTTAAAATTGATTTCAAACTGTTTCTCATCTTAATTCTAAACTAAAGTTGAATACCGTCTGATTTTTCATAGCCATATAATACAAATAAAATAATATAATTATTTGTGTAAAATTTTAAAAATACTAGCTTTCAAGAGAACTATTTTTTTAATTAAAAATGCGTTAAAAAAATTTAATGAACAAAACTTTCTAACACATACTATTTCTAAATCAAACGTTAAATCAATTAAATTTATTATATTTTTATAATTTTTAAGCAAATATTGAAATAATTAAAAATTTAAATTAAAGCTACTAAAGTTTATAATTTTAAACATGTTTGTATTCACTGTTAATTTACTTTTCATTATATGATGACTTAAAGTTGTGTTTCCAATACTAAAAGTAAATTGTGTAATACACTGTGCAGTGTTCAGTAGAAATATATAGAAGATAATTGGTTAAAACATTTTGCAATTTTGGGTTATTTTTTGGGAATAGTTTGGGTCCAAACTGAACATGAAGACTAACTGGACAGACTGGGTCATGACTTTAACACTCTGGTAAACTCGTGGTATTCAGGGTAAAGAAGGAGAGCAATAATAAATCTAGGTATATATATTGCTCTTGTTCTATAGCATGGGAGGTTTTTATGTTTGTAGGATTTGTAGGTTTTTTGTCTGTAGGTTATAATTTCTTGAGATATTCGCCTTTGGTTAAAAGCAAGCCTGAATATTGCTCTTGTTGTACAGTATAGCATGGCAGTATTGGGATGCTTTTATATTTGTCGTGTAGGGTGTCTCAGTTTTTGTCCATTTATAAGTCATCTGTTAGGTTTAGTTTAGTAGGTCAGGGATTGTTTTAACCTACTGTATTCTATATACCTTCTACAACAACAAGTACTAGTATTTATGTTTTATACTTAAATTGCTTTCAGTATTTGACTCAGATTAGCCAGTCATATAATAAAAGAAATAACATTAAAAAGTAGAAATTATTAAATAATTTTAAAAAAAGCAACATTAAAAAAAATAATATACACTTATAAAAACTTATATTAAAAGTGAGACTAAAATAATTTAAATAATCTGTTAAGGTAATAATATGAAATAGAAAAACAAAGAAAAATCATGCGAAGAGAACAATTTACACATTAGACATAACAATAATTTATATCTTTACTTTAAAAAATATGTTAACTATAAATGTTTAACTATAAATATTTATATTGTTTCAATTTATAATATTTATTTATATCTTTAAAATATCTTACTGACCCAAAGTTAAATAAAATCAATGTATATGGCTCATATGTATATAATCACATTGTTCCCATGATATGGCTTTTCAAAAATTTTGATCACTTTTTTAAAAACAATTTATGAAAATAAAAATTTATGAAATTTGATTGAAAATAAAAAAATGACAAAGAAAAATCAATTTAATATAAAATAAAAATAATTAATTTTAAGAATCAAATAAGTAAATAGACTTAAATTTGGAATAATTAATATTAAAAGTATTACACTTTTCAGTACAGTTAGGTAATGAAAAATACGAAGACAAGGAATCAATTTTTGTAAAAAGATCTAAATTAATGTACAGATGTAAGGAAGTCCCTACATGGTCAGCTGGCATGTGTTTAGAATATACTCTAGTTGTAAGTCTTGATCACATTTCATAAACAACAATCTAAATAGATTTTTGTAAAATAGTTTATAGTACTAAGAAAAATAATTTTTCAAGTATAACAGACACAAAAAACATAATATTCTTTGAGAAAATGAAGTTTTTACTTCCCATCTAATAAATAAAACTAAAAGAGTTTTAAATTTATCCTACAATAATAAAATATTTGCAGTTATTGATACTATAGAAATAAATATACTATGTAATTAAACATGCATACATAAAATATGTTTATAAAACATGTTCAAGTATACACTAGAACAATATCAAGAACCATTTCTAAAAAAAATTAGTAACTTTTGTTATAGATTGTTTAATTCAGATCTTGTGAAACAAACAATATAAAATGTATGATATTGCATAAGGTAGGAAAGAAGACAGTCTGTTCTGCTTCATATTTCAATATTATAAGACTAGAATACAATTAAAACAAAAAAAACGAAAATTTATCCAGTAAGTAGTTTTAAGGAAAGAAAATTATAGGTTTTCCCTCAGTATTAATTAGCACAACACTATTTATTGTAGACAAAACTAGATTATTACATTAGGACGAGTTAGAGAGGAAAAATATTATTTTAATAATCATAATTCATTACTATAAATAGTGTACATTAAGAGAAGTTATTGCAATAGCAAGCCTATTCAGTCTGAAAAAATCTAGTGCATCAGCAATCGGGACCAATGGAGCATCAAGTATATTCAGCTTGGGAGAATCTAGTGCAGCAGCAATCTGAACCAACAGAGCATCAAGTCTACTAAGCTTGGGAGCATCTAGTGCAGTAGCATTCTGGTCTAACGAAGCGTCAAGTCTACTCAGCTCGGGATCATCTAGTGCAGCAGCATTCTGGACCAACGGAGCATCAAGTCTATTCAGCTTGGGAACATCTAGTGCAGCAGCATTCTAGACCAACGGAACATCAAGTCTACTCAGCTTGGGAACATCTAGTGCAGCAGCATTCTGGATCATCAGAGGCACAAGTCTACTCAGCTTGGGAGCATCTAGTACAGCAGCATTCTGGTCTAACGGAGCATCAAGTCTACTCAGCTCGGGATCATCCAGTGCAGCAGCATTCTGGACCAGCGGAGCATCAAGTCTACTCAGCTTGGAAGCATCTAGTACAGCAGCATTCTGGTCTAACGGAGCATCAAGTCTACTCAGCTCGGGATCATCTAGTGCAGCAGCATTCTGGACCAGCGGGGCATCAAGTCTACTCAGCTTGGGAACATCTAGTGCAACAGCATTCTGGTCTGATAAAGTGTGTGAAGTGTACTCAACTGAGATCATATTTCCAAGTTTGATAAACGATTTGATTACCATATTGTTATATAAACAATAATATATTAAATACACAAATATTTATGTTATTCTAGAGACTTCTGGTGTGATGTAGCATCAAGCGTACTAAACCTGAGACTATCTAGTGCAACAGTGTTGTGGATGAAAAAGTGAAGACTATTCAACTTTAGAACATTTAATGGATCAGTGTTAGGAACTGTTGAACGATTTGTTCTACTTTTAGGCTAATATGTCAGAGACTGTATAAATGGGCATCTTATGTCCTATATTTTGTTGCTTTTAGTTTTGAACATTTACAAAAAAGGAATGACACATTTAAAGTGAAAATAAATAGTGGATTCTGTATTAGATCAATGTAATCATATTGCCCTATGAAATATCAAGGTGGCAGTTTAATCATTTGTCTCTTTGGATCTGATGAGGTTAAAGAAGGTGACACAGATAGTTGTTAAAACGTCTGTCCCTCGTGGTTTGCCTCCTTTGTAGTGTGAGCTACATGTTGAGGGGCATGCTGTTTGTCATTGTAGATAATTATCTACAAGCAAATAGATCTTTGCTAAAAACTGTCTTGTTTGATTTTATCTTTCCAAATTTGATAAATGATTTGTTCACCATCTTGTTACATGAACAATAGCATATTAAATACACAAATATTTAAGGTATTCCAGAGACTTCTGATGTACTAAACCTGGGATCATCTATTGCAACAGTATTCTGGATAAAAAAGTGTTAAGACTATTCAACTTTGGAACATTTAATGGATCAGTGTTGTGACTTTTGAATAAGTATTCTCAAGATAACATTACAAAACATTAATGTGTGTCATATTATTACAACACGTAGTTTTTATGTAAAAAAATAGATAGTGCATCATGATTCATTAGCAATATAAAATAATGAGTTCTTTATCAGGATTCACTCTTATAATGTTAGAGTATGTTTACAGAAGTAATATTATTGTATTAGGTAGTGTCAGGGAAACAAAGAAGTGGGTTCTGCATCAGGATTCACTCCTATAATGTTAGAGTATGTTTACAGAAGTAATATTATTGTATTAGGTAGTGTCAGGGAAACAAAGAAGTGGGTTCTGCATCAGGATTCACTCCTATAATGTTAGAGTATGTTTAGAAAAGTAATATTATTGTATTAGGTAGTGTCAGGGAAACAAAGAAGTGGGTTCTGCATCAGGATTCACTCCTATAATGTTAGAGTATATTTAGAAAAGTAATATTATTGTATTAGGTAGTGTCAGGGAAACAAAGAAGTGGGTTCTGCATCAGGATTCACTCTTATAATGTTAGAGTATGTTTACAAAAGTAATATTATTGTATTAGGTAGTGTCAGGGAAACAAAGAAGTGGGTTCTGCATCAGGATTCACTCTTATAATGTTAGAGTATGTTTACAAAAGTAATATTATTGTATTAGGTAGTGTCAGGGAAACAAAGAAGTGGGTTCTGCATCAGGATTCACTCTTATAATGTTAGAGTATGTTTACAGAAGTAATATTATTGTATTAGGTAGTGTCAGGGAAACAAAGAAGTGGGTTCTGCATCAGGATTCACTCCTATAATGTTAGAGTATGTTTACAAAAGTAATATTATTGTATTAGGTAGTGTCAGGGAAACAAAGAAGTGGGTTCTGCATCAGGATTCACTCCTATAATGTTAGAGTATATTTAGAAAAGTAATATTATTGTATTAGGTAGTGTCAGGGAAACAAAGAAGTGGGTTCTGCATCAGGATTCACTCTTATAATGTTAGAGCGTATTTACAAAGGGAAGATTATTGTATTAGGTAGTGTCATGAGAAGAAAGTTGATTCTGTATTAAATTTCACTATTATAATTTTAGAGTATGTTTGTAGGTATAAAATTAATATATTAGCTAGTGTCAAGAATAAAAATTAGTGGAACTTGCAGCGTTTGTGTTGTACATTTTGAAGTTATTATTTAATATATGCTTATTGATATCACTTGGCAAAAAACACTACTTACTGACATTTTTCAGCCGACTCGTTGAAGTCAGTGCATTGTTCGATGATGTAGGTTACGGACAAGATATCATGATTAACTACTATGATGTTGGAGTATATTTACAAAAGTAATATTATTGTATTAGGTAGTGTCAGGGAAACAAAGTAGTGGGTTCTGCATCAGGATTCACTCCTATAATGTTAGAGTATATTTAGAAAAGTAATATTATTGTATTAGGTAGTGTCAGGGAAACAAAGAAGTGGGTTCTGCATCAGGATTCACTCCTATAATGTTAGAGTATGTTTGGACAAGTAATATTATTGTATTAGGTAGTGTCAGGGAAACAAAGAAGTGGGTTCTGCATCAGGATTAACTCCTATAATGTTAGAGTATGTTTGGAAAAGTAATATTATTGTAATAGGTAGTGTCAGGGAAACAAAGAAGTGGGTTCTGCATCAGGATTCACTCCTATAATGTTAGAGTATGTTTGGAAAAGTAATATTATTGTATTAGGTAGTGTCAGGGAAACAAAGAAGTGGGTTCTGCATCAGGATTCACTCCTATAATGTTAGAGTATGTTTACAGAAGTAATATTATTGTATTAGGTAGTGTCAGGGAAACAAAGAAGTGGGTTCTGCATCAGGATTCACTCCTATAATGTTAGAGTATGTTTACAGAAGTAATATTATTGTATTAGGTAGTGTCAGGAAAACAAAGAAGTGGGTTCTGCATCAGGGTTCACTCCTATAATGTTAAGGTATGTTTGAAAAAGTAATATTATTGTAATAGGTAGTGTCAGGGAAACAAAGAAGTGGGTTCTGCATCAGGATTCACTCCTATAATGTTAGAGTATGTTTGGAAAAGTAATATTATTGTATTAGGTAGTGTCAGGGAAACAAAGAAGTGGGTTCTGCATCAGGATTCACTCCTATAATGTTAGAGTATGTTTGGAAAAGTAATATTATTGTATTAGGCAGTGTCAGGGAAACAAAGAAGTGGGTTCTGCATCAGGATTCACTCCTATAATGTTAGAGTATGTTTGGAAAAGTAATATTATTGTATTAGGCAGTGTCAGGGAAACAAAGAAGTGGGTTCTGCATCAGGATTCACTCCTATAATGTTAGAGTATGTTTGGACAAGTAATATTATTGTATTAGGCAGTGTCAGGGAAACAAAGAAGTGGGTTCTGCATCAGGATTCACTCCTATAATGTTAGAGTATGTTTGGACAAGTAATATTATTGTATTAGGTAGTGTCAGGGAAACAAAATGATGTGTTTTGTACCAGGAGTTACTATTATAATATAAAGTGCATTTGAAAATAAGAATAATGTTAGGGAATTAAAGGAATTTGGTTCAGCCTAAGGATCTTTTCTACCTAGTCTCTTTTTGTATGTTATTATTGTACCGGTACACTTAAAATGCTTACAAATAAAATACATCACTAATTACATATTTCAAAGAATCAGTAAAGATAGAAAGTACAAATAAAATTACTATGCAGATACTGTTTAAATTACAATTACACCTAAAGGTAATTTTTTAACCATATAAATCTACACAAATTAAAAATACTTTTCAAAATATCATATTATTTCAGGTTGAACATATAAATCTTTTATATCAAATATTTATTATAATTTATAAAACTAAACATTTTATTTGATAAAACTTTGATTACAATGTCATATCTAATGTACTAGACTAAAGATATTCATTGTTATATGTTTATTGTTCAGTTTTTGAGAAAATATATAGTATACAACTAAAGAATTTAAATTCAGGACCTTTTAACAATAAATTTAATTAATTATTAATGAACTTTTGACAAATATCATATAGTATAATTTTTCATGGACAGTATTTTTTGAGATCAAGTTCAAATACTTTTAAAATCTATTGGGTTTGTTGTATTTGAAATGGATCAAGATAGTTTTTAAGCTTTATTTACTTAACTTGTACTTTCTCTTTCAGTCCACCTACTCTTAGAGCTCAGAGAAGGGTGAGTATAATCTTCTCTGAGCTATCATCAGACACACACTAGAATAAGCAGAAGTTACTTCTGTGATGTCTAGCACCACTAACATATACACACACTTGACAAATAGCCAAGTGTTACACTTTACACAATCAAGATGCTGCGGAGAAATACCTCCATTAGTAGAGGTCACATCTGAGGTAAGCTCTATAGACTTTGGGGGGTTGAATTTAGATACCGCGGTCCCTTTGTCATTTTATGACATTTTGTTAGGATTGATAGGATGTCTTATTTTAGGATTTTTTGTGTAGGATGTTTTGTGTTATTATGCATCTGTTTCAGGTTTTTAGGTCTTTTCATAAGTCAACAGGAAACATGAATGTTTTCTTCAAAATCTTCAATTATAGAAGAGTTTTGACAAATTCAGCATTTTCTACATCATCGAATGGGCTCTTTTAGTTCTAAGCAATTTTAGTTTTAAATTTTTCTCCTATTATGAAACAGGAAACTTTTTTAGTTGGTTTTTATGACATCAAAAGAAGAAAAGATCTGATTCTCATTATGAAACAACAAACTCGTTTTGGTTGGTTTTTATGACATCAAAAGAAGAAAAGAAGATCTGTGATTTGAGCAGATAGTGAAGAAATGTCCTGCAGAAAATAAATTATGTGAGTAAATTATGTTACTATCTGTTGTTAACATTTATGTGTGATTCTGATAAAATACCATTACATAAGAGATTGATACAGGGTCGGTTCACTGGGGTGAAGCTATTTGTATGAAACACAATTTACCTCTAATAATGTCTCTGATGTAATGGTTGTGTGTATGTGTGGTATGATGTTTGTGTGTGTATGTTGAGGCATTTTTATTGACATCAGTGAAGTTAATGTTCATTTTAATTTTTCCAAAACAGTCTCAGAATTCTTGTTTGGACAGTGCCTCAATTCTTTTAGAAAACAGAGTGTGACATGAAGAGACAATAGGAAAATTGGAGTTAGAGGAGCTTAGTAGATATTCAGATTTGGCAGCTAGAGTCAGAACTGGATACAGACCAATGAAAGAATAACAGAAGTTTAAATAGGTATGTTTATGATATTGAGTCCTTTATAATTTTTAGTTTTAAATCGCCTCTGGTCTATCTGGATAAATTTTGATATTTATTGATGAATAAAATTTCTTTCAGATCTCTTCTGCTTATTATTAAAAGTAAAGTTTTATAGGTCATGGTTATATTAGGTTCCCCAAACTTCTTTGATGAAAAAAAATCACCTAGAATCCCAAGTCTGTATTAACCTTAACGTCTTGGAGCAATTTTTTAATATGGAATATTAATAATCACTTAAGCAATAGTTTATGACTATCCGAACTTTAAATTTAGTAAAACTTACTGAGACAGAACGTTTTTGATCACTGTGTGCCGATCTTCATTAATGTTTTCTCTGACATAGTGATCGAAAACGTTCTGTCTCAGGAAGTTTTAACAAATTTACTAAATTTAAAGCAAGTCATAAACTATTGTTTAAGTGATTAATAAGATTCACCGATTGTAATTGACTACAAAATTCAAGAATGGAATATTATTTGGTATTTTTATGCACTACAGTTTTGATGACTTAGCTACGTATCTTTGACCTTATCTGACAACCTTTCTTTTTGGTGTTAATCCCATGACTAAGGGATCTGCAACGATGTGGGGTGGGGGGTAAAGTGTTGCGCCACTGTTCAGTTAGGGCTGTCCTAACAGCATGACCTTTTGTGTCACAGTTTTTAGCAGTATGTTTGGTTTTGAGGCCAATCATAATCAAACAATTTTTGTTTCATATGTTTCTAAAAAAAAACAAAAAATGTTATTAATAATGCTATCAAATTTACATTCAGACGATGAAATCGATCACGAAACAGGAGATTCTTTTAAACTACATGTGTTTTCGCACTACAACTTACCAAAGGAAGAAGTTAATGTAGTTGATAGTAAACATGAATATTTAGTCATTAATCTGGCAGTCATTATACTAAAATGGGACTTCTTTTCTGACTGTGTAAAAAATTATTATATTTTATCAGCTATAGAATAATGTAATGAAATAATATTTGGTACGTAACTTTTCCAAAAGTTTTTTTTATTAACAAAATTTGTTCCTTTACTTTAATTGCTTATTTCCCTTGTACCATATGACTTATGCACAAATGATAAGTATATGAAATGTTCATTGATTCATTGATATAAAAAATTGTTATATGCGTATATGATTAAAAAAAACAAGAGTTATACATAAAATAAAATGATGCACAGATTTGGCTCTTTTGCAGTTGTACAAAAGACTTTCAAAAATTATAATACATCATTGTTTTTGTTATAAACTAGATAATAATATAATGACATAACATATTCTTTATATGTTTATCTCAGATTCTTTTTTTTATTTGTACCAAAAAATATAGAAATAAAATGTTTTTCACCTTAAACATTTTACCTCCTGAACCATACAACACAAGGAACAAATTTGAAATGTATGTTAAATCTTCATTGAATAACTGTGATCAAAAAATTATTATTTACATATTATATAAGATAAAACTAAAAACAAAATTCATTTCAATTGATTCCATCTTCATGTGAGCTACTAGTGTTTAACTTAAAACACATGCAAATATGTTACACTTGCATATAGTAGCACTTACTTTTATGATTATTGAGGACAGACATTTTGGGCGATGTGTCCCATTGGAACTCAGACTGTAACTGACCTCATTCTTGTTATAGTTTAGGGTGGGGTGGAAATAAGGTAGGGATGATATCAAAAAGTGTATGTGAGTTATAATGTAACTAATTGGCTCACACATACTCAGTTACACCCAATTACATTATTAGTCACATACATTTGTTGACATCATAATACCCTCTAAAATATACCATCCCTACAATATATCCCACCCCACTCTAACCTATAATAACCAAGAGGTCAGTTATGGTCTAAGTTGACAATGGGACAGATTGCCCAAAACTACCCTCCTCAACAATCATAGAAGTAAGGGCTAATATAGGCAACTGTAACATATTTAAAGTGTTTTTAGTCACAAATAAACATTTTTATTGATTCCGTCTTCATGTGAGCTACTAGTTTTTAACTTAAAACACTTTTAAATATCTTGAATTTTATAGTCTATAACGTTCGGTAAATTTTAATTAATCACTTTAACATAATTTTAAAGTGATTAACTTGAAGCAAATGTTTCAATACATTTGAGATATCATAAATATTAATCACTTTAAAAATAATTTATGACTATCCGAACTTTAAATTTCGTAAATTTGTTAAAACTTACTGAGACATAACGTTTTTGATCGCTATGTGGTGATCTTCATCAGGGTCTTCTGCTTGAAGATGTCGGGTCAAGCGGTGACGGTTTTAAAGCCAGGTTTTCGATAGTATCAAAGAATATGTGTGATTTGCATTGTGTTTGTTCGTTTAATATGTTTGTACTTTATGTTTTTGTGTGTCTGTGAATTTCATATTGTTCTAGTTTGATAAGATGTGGTCCATTTTTGTTGATGTGTAGTATTTCTAGGTTATGGTAAATGTCTTTGTATTTGTGTCCTGTTTCTTTTATGTGATTGTAAAATGCTGAGTTGGTAATCTGTTTGTGTTCCTCGACTCTTTGTTTAAAGCTGGAACCTGTTTGTCCAATGTAGAATTTGTTACATTTGTCGCAGTTTAGTATATATACGCCTGGTGCTTGCAGTTTATCTTTGTTGTTGGTGCCATGTTGTATTTTGTATTGTAACTTGTTATTAGTTTTGTATGCTATTTTTTATCCTGTTTTTTGAAATTTGCAGGTTATTTTATTTGTTGTTTTGTTTATGTGTGGTAATGTGATGTATTTGTTTTCCGTGTCATTAGTGTTATTTTTAGTGTTTTTTTTTATTTTGTACCATAGTTTGTCTATTATTGTAGTGTTGTATCCATTTGTGTATGCTAAATATTTAATTGTGTCTAGTTCTTTGTTTATGATTTCTGAGGTCATTGGAACTTCTATAAGTCTATGGAAAATGGATCTTAAGGCAGTGTGTTTGTGTTGGATAGGGCGGTTTAAGGTGTTGTGGATAAGTGTGTCTGTCGTTATGGGTTTCCTGTTAATCTTGAAGCTGTGTTTTTTGTGTGTGGCTTTTTGTTATGGTTAGGTCGAGGAAGTTTAGGGATCGGTTGGTTTCAATCTCTGAGGTGAAGTGGAGTTTTGGGTGTATTTTATTAGTTGTAGGTGATGAGTTTTTCGGATTGTCGGGTGTTGCCTCTGTATAGTGTTATCTACGTGTCTGTGCCAGTAAATAATTTTGTGTGCGTGTGTATTGTTTGTGAGTATCTTGAGTTTTCTATGTTTGTATCTTTGTTTTCTATGTCTTGTAGGAAAATTTTGCTTAGGACACTACTGATAGGACTTCCCATGGGTAAGCCATCTGGTTGTGAATAGAAGTTTGGGTTGTGAATGAAATATTTTTCTTTGGTGATGGTTTGGAGGATGTTTAGGATGTCAGTAACGTGGGTTTAAGGTATGTTGTTCTATATTAATTGGGTTTCTAGGATGTTGAGAGTTTCGGATATGGGTATGTTGGTGTACATATTTGTTATGTCGAGTGATAGTAGTGTTGAATTGTGTGGTATGTTTGTCTTTTATTTTATTTATGAGGTTTGTTCTGTTTTTTATGTGTGTTTTTGTGTTTTTAGATTGTCTGATTATTTTGTCCATGGAATTTACTAGTTTATGTGCAGGAGCATTCTGATAGTTGATGATGGATCGGATGGGGACATTGTATTTGTGAATTTTAGGGAGGTCGCAGAGAGTAGGTACAGTTACTAAACAAAAAGCGGTAATAATTTACATTAAACATTGTAAACATTTGTTGATTCCATCTTCGCATGAGCTACTAGTTATCACTAAACATTTTTAAATGTTTTAAACTTGCCTATAGTAGCACTTACTTTGCTTGTTGAGGACGGCCGTTTCGGGATATGTGTCCCTTTGTCCTGGTTTACTTAGCTTCCATTGAACTTGAACCTTTTTCTATTAGAAAGAAAATGAGTTGAGCATCCAAGAAATGTTTATATCAATATGGTATTTTTCTTCCTCCCCATTGTGGTGTATCATTTAGTTCGCTAGTTTTCTACAGATTGGTGAACTACAGAACTTCATCTGTTGTGTTTGACCATCCTTATCAGTTATGTAAAGATGTTTGACAAAAAGTCAATGGATCAGAAATACCTATCTTTATTTTTGCACAAAGTTTCGACAGTTGACAAAATTTCTTTAGAAGGCACAAATGTCTAGTCTTGTGTGTAACATATCAGAAAATAAATTCTCTTGAAGCAAACAATGATGACACTCATAATTAGCTGTACTGGTCTTTATTGCCGCTATTAATAAATCTGGATCTGACTCACCATATTAATCTTAATATGAGACATTTTATTGTATTAGGGTACGTTAGAAGTCCTATTTTTTCTAATGCACAGGAACTTATTTCTGTGTAATCCGAGGGGGTCTGTGTCCCATTCATCTCGAACTATCGAGACTACTGTGTCTATATATGTATATATAAGTATTTTTTCATTTAATAAATATTTTAATTCCTATTTTTAGGTGACTTTACTAATTATCAAGCACACTGCCATCTAAAACCACCAGCATCAGAAACTAGCAGCATCAGTGACCAACTACATCATCACCATCAACACCAACATCAACACCATCAACACCTACATCACCACCATCAAATTGCACACTGCGTCTTTGTCATATTAATCAGGTAATTTTTGTTCTGTTTTTATTTTTTTAAATTATATATTTATATATTAGTTTGATTTACAACACGATCAATAAAGTGTAGAATATTATGAACAGGCTGAATGTGTGTTGCCTGTACTTTTCCTAGAATCGTCATTATGTTCTTAGGAATCAAATTTTGAAGAGTATCTATTAATGAGTTTAATTATTAATATTCTGGTTCCGTTGATGTTGTTGAATATATTTTAACATCAAGTTACAAATGTTGGCGATTGAGAAATTGAAATTCATATCAGTTGTTCAATAAATGTTGCATTTCACACTTATTATTTTATAGATCTAATTCAAATATAATTTCAAAGTAAATAAGTTGTTCAATAGAGTTGAAAGAAATAGCTGTTTCTGGCTTAGCTCTATCCAGAAACCCTAATAAAAAGTATTGTATTATATTCTGTATTAAACAATTTTGTTTCCATTTTTTGAATTTTTATTGTCAGATCACTAGACTGTTCCTTACCCTTTTTGCAAATCCTGAATATTTTTGTTGCTGTATTAAATGAACCTATTATTATGAACTTCTCTTAGTTATGATGTCTGTTCTCCATCACCCTTGTCATATACCATTGGTTCATTTCTTTTATCTTAATGTTGCACTGAAGTAAATTTAGAGTTATAACTTTTGATTCCTCGTTAAATTGAATCCACATCTTCCAGTAATCAGACTCCAAAATCCCATCTCATTTTTTTCTTATATTAATGCTGCACTGAATTGACTTGCATTTATCATATTTTGCTCCTCGTCACCTTGAATCCACATCATCCAGTAATCAGTTATCAAAATCCCATCTTGTATTTAGTTTGAACTTTGTGTTCACCTGAAGTAAATTTGTTTTTCAGGTTGTCAGCATTGCTGTATAGGTACTTCGCTGCTATAATTTTTCAACATTGTGGAAAACTTTGAGTGACGGTAGTGTAAAATAAAGTTTTATTGGTTTATTATACAAATAAAACTTTAGTTTCAGATATAAGAAAAGATATTTATATCAAATGATTCGCCTTTCCATCCTTGTTGAATCCCTTTCTATCTTGTTTTCATTCTTACCATCTGGTTATTGATATCAGAAGTTATTTATTCTTAGTTTTTTTTTATATTCAACATGGCATTATTGCCCATGTCTCAATTATTTTTTAATATTAAATTTTTCTCATATTCAGTTGATAATGATGTAAGATTATACAACTAAAAGTAATTTGTCTTTGAAATATTTTGAATTTTGACAAATCATTTCAAATAGTGGGATTAATACCTATTCATATAGCTCAGATTTGTTATGAGCTCTGAAACATTTGTAAGACAAAATTAATTCTTCTGCAAAGGTAAATTTTTATTTTAGTGTAATATAAATTGAATACTGAGTGTGTAGTCTTATTTGTTTTTTTTTTACAATAAAGATCATGGTATTTTTATGCTAAAACAAGCATAATTGTAGCCCATAGCTATGTTAGTTACAAATTGTGCACTTGTCAGAACTGGTGGTTATTTATGTTTTAGTGGTTTATTAATCAATTAAAAGGGACATTTTGCTTTCATATGCCTTTATAAAGTTTAAGTAACAGAGAACTGCAAAGAGAATGCCAGCGATTACTTATGACTGTCTAGAAAAAAAATGGGCTCACATAATAAAATTTCTCAATTATTTTCCCCTTAATGCAATAAATATGAATTTAACTATTTTTTATTTTATAATATACCGTATTAAAAAAAATTTCAAAAGTATAATTTTGTGCAATGTTTTTGTTGTACATCTTGAGGGTCTCTATGATTACACTTTTGGTATTAACTTGGCACACAAAAAATCACCACTTACTGATATTTTCAGCAGACACGTTCTGGACTAATTCAGCGCATTATTCAATACTGTGAGTCATGGACAAGATTGTTGCTTTGGTGTATTGGTGTTGTTCATAGAGTAGTTTTTAATTATGTATTCAGATATAGTATTTGATTGTGTTTTTTTAATTCATAATGTGTTGTGAATAGTATTTATGGTGTTTGTAAATATCATAGTTTTCTGTTGTCTTAAGTTTGGTGCTCTTTTTGATGTAGTATAAGATTTTCAGATCGGTGACTGTGAGTGTAGTGTGTTTTGTATGAATATGGCAAAATTTTATTTGGTTTGTGTTTTTTTTATGTGTTTGTTGTATCTTTTGGTAAATGTTCTTCCTGTTTGTTCTATGTAAAAGCTGGGATGGTTGTAGCATTTAATCTTGTATACTCCTGCCTGTGTTGTGTTTATTCTGGTGTGTTTTTTAATTGTGTTGGACGTTTTAAATGCTACTTTATATTTAAGTTTGCAGAACGAGGGATCTATTTTTTGTGATATGCAAGTATGTATTTTTGCGCATTATGTTGTCTAACAAGGCGTGTTTGTCTCTGACTTAATAGGCTATGTTTTTTATTGTGTTTGGTACATTTATTTTTGTCTTCATTGTTCATGGGTATGTTGATTAATCTGTGTATCATTGAGTGAAAGGCGGCATGTTTGTGTTGTGTGGGGTAATTGGACGTGTTGTTTATAACTGTCAGTGGTGGTAGATTTCTTGTATATTTTGAATGTGTTTGTTGTTTTGTTTTTGTTGAATCTAAGAAGCAGATTTTGTTCTGCTTCTAGTGTGAAGTTTATGTTATCGTGTAATTGTAGGAGGTGTTTATCTGTCTTGTGTTGCCGTTGTATATATTAGGATGTCATCTACGTATCTGTACCAATATATTATTTTGTTGGCGTATTTGTTGTTGTGAATGATATATTTTTGTTCCAGATGGGTATGAATATTTCTGACAATGTGCTTGAGATGGGAGATTCCATGGGTAGGCCTTTGTTTTGTGTGTAGTATTTGTTGTTGTATGTGTAGTAATTCTGAGAAGTTTTTGTTTCTGTTAGTGTTATTATTTCTTTGTTTGTGTTGTTTTCTATTAACATTTGTTTAAATATGTTTATTGTTTCTTTAATTGGTATGTTTGTGTATAGGTTGGTGATGTCGAATGATGCTAGTGTAGAGTTATGTGCTTTGTGTTTTTTATTTTTTGTGTAAGATCTGTTGTTTTTTTAGGCTGGTGTGGTTATTAAATGTGATATTTTTCTTATTATTTTGTCAAGGTTTTTTGTGGTTTTATGTGAAGATGCTGATGTGTTATTTATTAGTGGTACACAAATAAGATGCACCAATATGCCCACTACAGATGGGATCCCCCATCTTAAAATAATCATACAAATCTAGAACAAAAATATGTCATAAAACAACAAATACGCTCACAATAATAATATATAGTACAGATACGTAGATGACATCCTATATAAAAGCAACATAAGACAGATAAGCACCTACCACATTTACACAAACGAAATCAACTTTTTAGATCTAACAAAAACAAACATTCAAAATATACAGGAAACCGATCACCACTGACAGACCTATACATGGCATATTAAAACGGATATAAAAACACCTTATTAGACAACATAATGCTGAAAAAAAACAACATAAAAATACTTATCACAAAAAATAACCTCCTTCGACAAACTTGAATACAAAGTAGCATTGAAAACATCCAAAACAATTAAAAAATACCTACATAGCTCAAAAACAGAGTAGAGCGATGATAACTCTAGTTTGTAACTTCTTATTTGCTAGATTGTAATTTTGTAATACGACCCTCCGATGATGATGATATGGTCATCGAAATGTGCATAAGGGCTTAATCTTAAGTAACTTGTTTTACTTGTTATTTTTTATTATTTTTGTGGTATTAAGGTTCTTTTCAATTTTTTCTTTCTAGTAATAATTTTAAGCATAAAGATTTCAAGAATTTTTTCATCTATGGCATGGGCAAATTCATCCTTAACTAAAGATGGACAACTATTTCAGTTGCAATTTACATATCTATGATTGAATTTTCTTCTTACCAATATATTGCGTTTTGTCTATACATTTTCAAATCTGTTGATGAATTTAAAGTGGTTTAACATGCAATCCTTGGATTGAGAAAAGGAATTACAGGTCTATATTCACAGTGGATTTTTAATAAAGTAAACATAAAGAGATACATACTATAAACAAGTAGTGCACCAAAAATGTTGTCTGCTCCTTCATATAAAGTCATGGTTAATACCATGCATGTGCAGAACTGTGACTGCAGAGCTAAGACTGCAAGAAGCACAGGCATGTCTTATATTCTGGATGAATTTTGTAAGATCCTCTATAATGCTTTAAACATTTAGTTAGGAAAACATGTATCACAAGTTTGTATTCTTTTGTTTTTCTAGAAAAGAGATACATAAAGACCAACATTAAAATGAAAACATCGTCTTCTTCAAACTTATCAAGGCAACAACTGTCAACTCTTCAGCAACTATGGTTATCCTCTATATTTACTGCTACAAGCAGTGACTTTGATCTGAATTTAAGGTAAGTTTATCTACATAAACTTTTTTGCAATTTTTTCAATACAATTTTCTCTTGGCGACGAAAGCAGCATCTAAAATGTCTAGTTTCTTAAAACATAAATATTTAGTCATTAATCTGGCAGTCATTATCCTAAAATGGGACTTCTTTTCTGACTGTGTAAAAAATTATTATATTTTATCAACTATAGAATAATGTAATGAAATAATATTTGGTACATAACTTTTCCAAAAGTTTTTTTTATTAGCAAAATTTGTTCCTTTACTTTAATTGCTTATTTCCCTTGTACCATATGACTTATGCACAAATGATAAGTATATGAAATGTTCATTGATTCGTTGATATAAAAAATTGTTATATGCGTATATGATTAAAAAAAAAACAAGAGTTATACATAAAATAAAATGATGCACAGGTTTGGCTCTTTTGCAGTTTTACAAAAGACTTTTAAAACATATAATATATCATTGTTTTTGTTATAAACTAGATAATAATATAATGACATAACATATTCTTTATATGTTTATCTCAGATTCTTTTTTTTGTTTGTACCAAAAAATATAGAAATTAAATGGTTTTCACCTTAAACATTTTACCTCCTGAACCATACAACACAAGGAACAAATTTGAAATGTATGTTAAATCTTCATTGAATAACTGTGATCAAAAAATTATTATTTACATATTATATAAGATAAAACTAAAAACAAAATTCATTTCAATTGATTCCATCTTCATGCGAGCTACTAGTGTTTAACTTAAAACACATGCAAATATGTTACACTTGCATATAGTAGCACTTACTTTTATGATTATTGAGGACAGCCGTTTTGGGCGATGTGTCCCATTGGAACTCAGACTGTAACTGACCTCATTCTTGTTATAGTTTAGGATGGGGTGGAAATAAGGTAGGGATGATATCAAAAAGTGTATGTGAGTTATAATGTAACTAATTGGCTCACACATACTCAGTTACACCCAATTACATTATTAGTCACATACATTTGTTGACATAATAATACCCTCTAAAATATACCATCCCTACAATATATCCCACCCCACTCTAACCTATAATAACCAAGAGGTCAGTTATTGTCTGAGTTGACAATGAGACAGATTGCCCAAAACTACCCTCCTCAACAATCATAGAAGTAAGGGCTAATATAGGCAACTGTAACATATTTAAAAGTGTTTTTAGTCACAAATAAAAATTTTTATTGATTCCATCTTCATGTGAGCTACTAGTTTTTAACTAAAAACACTTTAAAATATCTTGATTCTTATAGTCTATAACGTTCGGTGAATTTTAATTAATCAGTTAATTACTTTAACATAAATTTAAAGTGATTAACTTGAATCAAATGTTTTAATACATTTGAGATATCATAAATATTAATCACTTTAACAATAATTTATGACTATCCGAACTTTAAATTTCGTAAATTTGTTAAAACTTACTGAGACATAACGTTTTTGATCGCTATGTAGCGATCTTCATCAGTGTCTTCTGCTTGAAGAAGTCGGGTCAAGCGGTGACGGTTTTAAAGCCAGGTTTTCGATAGTATCAAAGAATATGTGTGATTTGCATTGTGTTTGTTCGTTTAATATGTTGTACTTTATGTTTTTGTGTGTCTGTAAATTTCATATTGTTCTAGTTTGATGAGATGTGGTACTTTTTTGTTGATGTGTAGCATTTCTAGGTTATGGTAAATGTCTTTGTATTTGTGTCCTGTTTCTTTTATGTGATTGTAAAATGTTGAGTTGGTATTCTGTTTTTGTTCCTCGACTCTTTGTTTAAAGCTGGAACCTGTTTGTCCAATGTAGAATTTGTTACATTTGTCGCAGTTTAGTTTATATGCGCCTGGTGCTTGCAGTTTATCTTTGTTGTTGGGGCCATGTTGTATTTTGTATTGTACCTTGTTATTAGTTTTGTATGCTATTTTGTATCCTGTTTTTTGAAATTTGCAGGTTATTTTATTTGTTGTTTTGTTTATGTATGGTAATGTGATGTATTTGTTTTCCGTGTCATTAGTGTTATTTTTAGTGTTTTTTTCTGTATTTTGTACCATAGTTTGTCTATTATTGTGGTGTTGTATCCATTTGTGTATGCTAAATATTTATTTGTGTCTAGTTCTTTGTTTATGATTTCTGTGGTCATTGGAAGTTCTATAAGTCTATGGAAAATGGATCTTAAGGCAGTGTGTTTGTGTTGGATAGGGCGGTTTAAGGTGTTGTGAATAAGTGTGTCTGTCATTATAGGTTTCCTGTAAGTCTTGAAGCTGTGTTTTTTGTGTGTGGCTTTTTGTTATGGTTAGGTCGAGGAAGTTTAGGGATCGGTTGGTTTCATTCTGTTAGGTGAAGTGGAGTTTTGGGTGTATTTTATTAGTTGTAGGTGATGAGTTTTTCGGATTGTCGGGTGTTGCCTCTGTATAGTGTTATGATATCATCAACGTATCTGTGCCAGTAAATGATTTTGTGTGTGTGTGTATTGTTTGTGAGTATCTTGAGTTTTCTATGTTTGTATCTTTGTTTTCTATGTCTTGTAGGAAAATTTTGCTTAGGACACTACTGATAGGACTTCCCATGGGTAAGCCATCTGGTTATGAATAGAAGTTTGAGTTGTGAATGAATATTTTTCTTTGGTGATGGTTTGGAGGATGTATAGGATGTCAGTAACGTGAGTTTAAGGTATTTGTTTTGTATTAATTGGGTTTCTAGGATGCTGAGATATGGGTATGTTGGTGTACATATTTGTTATGTCGAGGGTTGAATTGTGTGGTATGTTTGTCTTTTATTTTATTTATGAGGTTTGTTCTGTTTTTTATGTGTTTTTGTGTTTTTAGATTGTCTGATTATTTTGTCCATGGAATTTACTAGTTTATGTGCAGGAGCATTCTGATAGTTGATGATGGATCGGATGGGGACATTGTATTTGTGAATTTTAGGGAGGTCGCAGAGAGTAGGTACAGTTACTAAACAAAAAGCGGAAATAATTTACATTAAACAATGTAAACATTTGTTGATTCCATCTTCGTGTGAGCTACTAGTAATCACTAAACATTTTTAAATGTTTTAAACTTGCCTATAGTAGCACTTACTTTGCTTGTTGAGGACGGCTGTTTCGGAAGATGTGTCCCTTTGTCAACTCAGACCGTAACTGATCTGAAGGTTTACGTAGACACCACCAAAATATCCCACCCCCACCCTAACCTACGTAAACCTTGAGATCAGTTACTGTCTGATTTGACAAAGGGACACATCTCCTGAAACGGCCGTCCTCAACAAGCAAAGTAAGTGCTACTATAAGCAAGTTTAAAACATTTAAAAGTTTTTAGTTAAACAATGTATTAAGATTATAATTAAAGAATAAAAATATGGTACAACTCACAAATATACAATTTTTTATTTCAAACGCGTTTCAACGACTAATTTGTCGTCATCCTCAGTGAAAATACACAAATGAAATTAACTAAAAAATATATATATTTTTTAGTTAATTTCATTTGTGTATTTTCACTGAGGATGACGACAAATTAGTCGTTGAAACGCGTTTCAAATAAAAAATTGTATATTTGTGAGTTGTACCATATTTTTATTCTTTAATTATAACTTTCACTCACAAGCCAGCTCGAATATTATTTATAATCTATTAAGACATTATACAAAAATAAAGAATTTCTAAATTATAGGTTATACCAACTTCACTTAAATCTCACCAACACCATCGGACACGAACTCACATTACAAATAGTAACAGACACTAATAATAACAGGAAACAAATAAAGAATTTAACATAAAAAATAAAATCCGTCAATCTATAAACTTGAACACAGAAACACACATAAAAAACAGAACAAACTTCATAAATAAAATAAAAGACATAAACATACCACACAATTCAACACAATTACATAACAAATATGTACACCAACATACACATATCCGAAACTCTCAACATTCTAGAAACCCAATTAATACAGAACATACCTAAAGCCATAGTTACCGAAATCCTAAACATCCTCCAAACCATCACCAAACAAAACTATTTCACCCACAGCTCAAACATCTATTCACAACCAGATGGCCTACCCATGGGAAGTCCTATCAGTAGTGCCCTAGGCGAAATTTTCATACAACACATAGAAAACACCAAGATACTCACAAACAACACACACACACACGCACGCACGCACGCAAGCACGCACGCACGCACCCACGCACGCACGGACGCACACACACAATCATTTACTGGCACAGATACGTCGATATCATAACGCTATACAGAGGCAACTCCTGAAAATGCGAAAAACTCCTCACCTACGCTAATAAAATATACCCAAAACTCCACTTCACCTCAGAGATTGAAACCAAACGATCCCTAATCTTTCTCGATCTAACCATAACAAAAGCCACATTTAAAAACTTACTTCAACATTTACAGGAAACGACACACTTATCCACAACACCTTAAACCACCCTATCCAACACAAACACGTTGCCCTCAGATGCATGCGCACGCACGCACGCACCCACCCACGCACACACGCACGCACGCACGCGCACGCACGCACGCGCACACACACACAATCATTTACTGGCACAGATACGTCGACATCATAACGCTATACAGAGGCAACACCTGAAAATGCGAAAAACTCCTCACCTACGCTAATAAAATATACCCAAAACTCCACTTCACCTCAGAGATTGAAACCAAACGATCCCTAATCATTCTTGATCTAACCATAACAAAAGCCACATTTAAAAACTTACTTCAACATTTACAGGAAACGACACACTTATCCACAACACCTTAAACCACCCTATCCAACACAAACACGTTGCCCTCAGATCCATGCTCTATAGACTTAAAGAAGTTCCAATGACCAAAAACATAAACAAAGAATTAGACACAATTAAATATTTAGCATACACAAATGGATACAACACCACAATAATAGACAAAATATGGTACGAAATACAAAAATACACTTAAATTAACACTACAGACAGGGAAATCAAATGCATCACATTATCATACATAAACAAAACAACAAATATAATAAATTGCAAATTTCAAAAAACAGGATACAAAATACAATACAGAAATAACCAACGCTACACAACCGAACAATATGAAATATACAGACACTTCAAACTACACCCTACACACATACTCAATACACAATTAGATTACAACTCACACACACTTTTTGACATCATAACTCCTAATACTCACAAAATATACCCACACCACCATAATATCCCACCCTCACCCTAATACCTTGACCTTGAAATCAGTTACGGCCGAGTTGACGAGACACATCTCCTTAACTGTCCTCAACAAATATAAGTAAGTGCTACTATAGGGAAGTTTGTAAATATTTAAAAGTGTTTAGCATAAAGTATTGTTAAAGTGATTAATTAAGATTCACCGAGCCTAATGGACTACAAAATTTAGGAATCATAAAAATTTTTATCCTATATGAGTCATATGATAATACTAAACAAGATTACGACGGAAAAAAGTTCAATAAATGTCAACAAAAAGTTGATTAAATATTATGCAAGTAAAGATTTTAACATCTGTAAACAATATGGGCTAAACTAAGGACAAAAATATGATAATAATGGCTATTAGAAAGAAAAATATTAAAACTAAATTAAAGATAACTGAACTTTTTATATTTGTTGATTCCATCTTCACATGAGTTGCTAGTTTTCACTAAAACACTTGTAAATATTTATAAGCTTGCCTATAGTAGCACTTATTTATATTTGTTAAGAACGGCAGTTTCTCAACAATGGGACACATCTCTCAAAACCGTCATTTTAGATAAATATTTTCGCCAGGAAAAAAAAATTAATAAGTAAGTGCTACTATAGGAAATTTTGAAAAATATTTACAAGTGTTTTAGTGAACTTTTTACTAATTTGAATATCAAGAAATTTATAAGAGAAGTATTTTCATAGAAGCTACAAAAATACAAACATATTGAGTATATTAACTCAAGAATGGTAGTTAAGAAAATTATATAGTTATAAAATATTAAATGAATATTATATATTTATGATGCAGTATAAAAATAATCTTATACCAGCTGATTTGTCTGTTTCAGGTTTGAAAGTTACAACCAGGGGACTCCAACTGATTTGTCAGTTTCAGGTTTGATAGTCGCAGCCAGGCGAGTCTTAGCGTCTGACATGTCATCTCAACTTACATTGTCATGATACCTTACTTATTTTTTGCATGTGCATGTTTTATTTGGTTCAGTGGGTAGACTTAATTACTTTGTCTTAGATGGGTAGATGTAGTTAATTGCATGATGTACTTGATTGCATGATGTAGGTAATTGCATGATGTAGGTAATTGCACGATGTTGGTAATTGCATGATGTAGGTAATTACATGATGTAGGTAATTGTATGATCTAGTTAGTTGATATTTACCCTCTTTGTCTCTGTTCCCTGTTATAAATAAGGTATTGTGAAATGTCTTTTATAATGGAATAGAAATTGTTGGCCTCCCGTTCAATATTATTGATTTTAGTAACTCTCTTTTTGTGTTCATTTATGTAACATGTTTATGTCCTCCACTTAACCATACATACTCTACACAAAAATAACTAACAAACTTCTGTTTCATTATATATTTCAGTAAACACTAAACATTAAAATATGAAATATGAACAGAGGGCCCTCTTTTATGGTGTTGTATGTTAGATTTTATATGCTAGAATTGATTTAATATACATATATTAAGATGTTTGTATTTTTGTTTCAGTTTTAATATTTTAAGTATTAAGTATTATATATCATAACAAATATTGTTATATTGATAGGAAGTAATTAATAAATATTGTTAAAATCTATTTTGCTGAATTTTTGGGAACATGTTGAGAAGATGAAAAACAAACGATTTCATCAGGAACAAATCAACGGTAAGTAAATCAATGAACATTTATTCCTGCTACTTTGTTTTTAGAAGAAATACTTATAAAGTTTGTTTCAGTAGGATCTAGGCACATCATCTGAAAAGTAGCTTAGTATGACGTACTTTGGAAATGGACCTATTTTCCTGAATGGACGTATTTTTGAAAGTGCGGAAAATCTACAAAAGGTGGAGGGCCAGAAAATGAGAGGTATGTACAAGAATATGTTGTTACAAAGATAGTCAAGAAATATTATCATCACCTAAATATTTAAATGTAGTAAATTACACTTGTGATGTTTAAGAGTCGTCCCATTTTCTAATAAAACAGTCAAATGGTTAAAATAAAAATAACCTTTGAAACTAACATTCTTATGCCATAGTTCTTTTTATTTTTTTTTATTTTAAGATGTCCAGGCTTTTTTCATCATGGTCACCTATGAAGAGTAAGAAAGGATTGTGAATAATAGGATTAGGTTAGGGTGATACAACTCCCTGGTATAAAACATCACCTGTGGAAGGTCTTCTAGCTAAAGTAAATCTATTCTCTATTATAATTGTGAAAATAGTCGTAATAAGAAAAGGGTTCCTATACTTCTGTGTAAGAAGGGTAAGAGAAATAAAGTGAAGTAAGGGGCAATCCCCTGATACTGGGAAAAGGAGAAAGTTATGGTGTAACTCTAAGAGGCAATGTCACCTCATAACTGTTGTACTACTCATAGAAAAGCATTTTATATTTATTACTGAGTAAAATGTAGTATCTCATTTCAAAGATGATAACAAATATTATTTGTGTAAAAAAAACACAACATAGCATTTTATCATGTACTTTTAAAAAAAGTCATTTGTACCTCCTTACATGTATTTAAAGTTTCTTGAATTTTCTAGTCTATTACGTTCGGGGAATCTTATTAATCACTTAAACAATAGTTTATGACTATCCGAACTTTAGATTTTGTACATTTGTTAAAACTTACTGAGACAGAACTTTTTCGATCACTATGTAGCGATCTTCATCAGTGTCTTAACCACATAGCGATAGTAAACATTCTGTCTCAGTAACTTTTAACAAATTTACAAAATTTAAAGTCATAAACTATTGTTTAAGTGATTAATATTTAAAGGTGTTTGTTCTGTCACATAATTCTTGGATTAAGCTAATAAAACAATTGTTATCACCAAGTGTCACATAAATATACAAGGTGCCGCACATAAATAAAATGTATCACAATTAAAATTATATCTGTTTATTTATGATATATCTTGGATTGTTGTAACAACTTACAAATGCGATTTAATATTTTGTTCAATAGTCTAATATTGGTACGTTAATAGATATGTTGAAAGTGATCACTGTCACCTTGTACTCATAAGATAGGGTGGCGTAGCATATTCTGAAATACAGACTGGAGTTCAGGAGTTGTAATAGTGGTTATGCAGTTCATGTTCAAAATCTTTTCGTCTTCAATGGTTTTTGGATTGCTGGCATATTTTTTAAATTTCCCGGCAATGTTTTTATCACAAGTTAATTTCAAATGTGTTTTTTTTTGACTAAAAAGTGTAAATGCACCTGCTCATATTTAAGAGTGTGTATTGTTGAGAGATGATTCTTTTGCAATGGGACTGAGGATTGAAAACGTTATCAAAATTTAGAGTCAAATTAAGTTAGAGTCATTTTGTAAAATGGGAGTGTCAATAAGAAGAGGTTTGGCTGTACTACTTAGCTTAAGGGATATAATATGTTTTGTCTGTAAGTTGTTCTAAGTGCTTGTATTTTTTCTAGAATCTGCAACTGCAGCTACCCTCCTCTGTCTGACCCTCCGTAAGTATTGAAATTTATAAACATAATTTAGTATTTTTCCAAAATAGTTACTTTGTTGCTTTTACAGCCTAAAAAATTATTTTAAATAAGAAAATTATGTATTATAAAAAATACTAAACAGGATAGATGCAAATGAGAATAATATTTTTAAAACTTTTCAACAACACGCTTTTATTTTGAAATGATCTGAAAACGATAAAATGCTATTTTTATTTTAGTAAGGGACACTGAAATATTTTGTAACTAAAACTAAAAGTGTGAGGCTGTTTTAGTTTGTAAAAATTGCTTCTTATTTGAATATCAGGTTTTGGTTGTTTTCCAAGCTAGAAAAATCATTGGGCAAACCTAATCAATACCATTATACAAACTATAACTTGATATAAAATTTGTATTTGTTACTATAATTTATAGAAAACATTGTTCATTATAAGAAATGCACAGATATTCTAAATTAAAACCACATAATATTTACAATATTACATAAACTGCATTTTTGTTAATAATAACAATTATTTTAATAGTATAAATACATGATATAAATTCATTGTTAACCTGTTTTTTTTTTTGTTTTAGGGGGTGTGAAGTTGGGCGCCTCCCCGTGGTGCACCCTGGGTAACGCTAAACGTTCAACAACCTGTTTTCTATCAATACATATGAAGGTAATTATACTATATTTAAAATATGTCTTGACTATAATATTTTAATATCTTTGCTATTTCACACACACACACACACACACACACACACACACACACAATTGTTTAATAAATAAATAAATTCCTGTTTTTAGATACTTACTTCCTTTACATCAAGACCGCTGCCATCTAATAAACCACCAGCATTAGCGACCAGAACCACCAACACCTAAATCATCACCACCAATTGCAAACTAAGTCTGTCAACCAGGTGATTTTTTTTTCCATTTAAAGTTTTTAAAAGTACATATTAGTCTCCCAAGAAACAAGATTAGTTTAATTTACAGATTCGGCTAATATGATGTAGAATATTAAAACACTTTATCTCAATTGTAGAATATTATCTGTATTTTAGCTCTATTTTCCCTAGAATTGTTATTATGCTGTTAGCAGGCAGGTTTCGAAAGGTTTTCAATAATCAGTTGATTTATTATATGTTTTTTTTTCAAATAAATGATAGACATATAGAGTTATGGTTAAATATAGAGTCAAAGATATTTATTTTAATATTGCAACATTTCGGGTTCCAATATTAAAAAGTGGGTTTATTTTAAACTAGGGCTGAATATTTATAAATATAATATTGGTAATAATAATTCTGGGTATTTGACTACTAATAGTGGCAAGGATAATAATTCTGGGTATTTGACTACTAATAGTTGCAAGGATATTTTTTTTTTTAAATTTTTACTTTATAAAAAAAGTATTTGGGAGAAAATTGCTAATAATATAAGAAGATTATATTTTAAAACAATTCCTGTAATTTGTCTAATCACATTCGTTCCGTCATTATCGCCACAGCTAGACAACTTATTACCACGTTAAATATATAACTATTCTTTATATAGAAAAAATATATTGTGTTGGCAGTATTTTATGCATGGTAAGAATATTAATTATGTGTTAACTGAATTGCACTATTCATATCATTATAACAAACTCATAAGATATGAGTCTCACTTTAGCTATTTTTGGTAACTATTGTGAAAGTTTTAAATGTCTTAGTTCAAAGTTTTATACAAAGTTTCAAACTTTACTTTCGAATATTTCTATTCAGTTTTTTTGATATAATTTAAGCTACAGATATATTTACAAATTAGGTAATTGTGGAGATTCCTAAACCAGGCCTATATTTTCATGAAACATTCACAAACATGTCTATTGATAGTCGTATGTTTTGCATATTATTAATAAAATGAATTTTATTTCATATATTTATATTCTTGAATTTTGTAGTCCATTACGTTCGATGAAACTTAATTAATCACTTTAACATTAGTTTATGACTATCCGAACTTTAAATTTTGTTAATTTGTAAAAACTTACTGAGACAGAACGTTTTCATGACAATCTTCATCAGTGTCTTCTGCTTGGAGTTGTTATGTTAAACGGTGACAGTTTTAAAGGGAGGTTTTCGATAGTATCAAAGAGTATGTGTACAAAAGTTTGTCAACAAAAAATGACCACATCTCAACACACTAGAAAAATATGATATTTACAAACACACAAAAACACAAAGTACAAACATATTAAACGATTACTATTTATTAGGAATATACTGTGGTTGAATTTAATAATAAATACACAAAAACCTCTTAACCACAAACTTTCTTTATTTTACCCTTATGTACATTTCAGTTACAAAGTAACCATCCTCAGAGGGATAACATACAAAGACTGATTAACGCTAGAAAAATACCTTAAATACCTAAATAAGGTATTTTTCTAGCGTTAACCAGTCTTTGTATGTTATTCCTCTGAGGATGGTTACTTTGTAACTGAAATGTACTTAAGGGTAAAATAAAGAAAGTTTGTGGTTAAGAGGTTTTTGTGTATTTATTAATATATTAAACGATCAAACCCAACACAAATCATACATACTCTTTAATACTATATTTAAAAAGTACTTAACTAAGTGAATACGTAATTGCTTACTTGCTGACGCATTTCAAAACATTCGTTCCTTTTACGAAGTTAACACTCTACTGGTGGTATCAATTAGGTATAAAGACTGTAACAGGATGAATTTATGACTGTGGAGTGGGGTGGGTTAATTTGGTTGTGTGTCATGTAATGTAAGAGGCGGTTGGCTTCAAAATGTGTTTGATCATTTAATGTTTTCTTTATCTGTTGCGTAGTGTTTTTATATCTCGTATTTGTCTAAGGTTGTTAGTTTTTTACTTTGTTTTAATGTGTGTAGAACATTTAAATTAGTATGTATGTCCATGTGTTTGTGTTCCGTGTTTTTTAGGTTTTTTTGAGTAACTGGATTTTGGGTTTGTTTGTTTTCTTTGGGTAATGTGTTCTTCGAAGCATGTACAGAATAACCTGCCGGTTTGGCCAATGTAATAGTTGGGATAATCGTTACATGTTAATTTGTAAATACCTGATAGTTTGTATATGTCAGTTTGTTTTTGAAAATGTTGTATGTGCTGTCTTAAAGTGTTTGTTGTTTTGTAGAATATCTGGTAATGGAGTTTTTTTAATGTGGTAGGTGAGAGATATGTATTTGTTGTTTTTTTTTGTGTACTGTCTGTGTGGCAGTTTTATGGTGTTTATGTTTAAATTTCCTGAGTATGTTGTCCATGAGTGTATGTTGGTAGCCGTTTTGTTATACGATGTATTTTATGGTATTGAGTTCTTCGTCTTAGTCTTTCTGTAGCATAGGGATATTGATTAGGTGGTGTAACATATGATTAAATTCAACGTGTTTGTGTTGGGTGGAGTGATAAAATGTATTATGTGTGACAATATCGGTAGTTGTTGGTTTCCTGTATATTTTGAAATTTGTCTGGTGTGTTTGGTGATGGTAAGGTCTAGAAAGTTTATTTTATTGTTTTCATTCAATTCGAGGGTAAATGTAAGGTTTTGGTGTAAGGTATTAAAGTAATTGTGTAGTTATTTGATTTGCTGTTTGTTGCCGTTGTATAATATTAAAATGTCATCTACATATATATGGTAGTAAATAATTTTGTGTGTGATTATTGTTCTGTAGAATGTATTGTTGTTGGATATGATTTAGGAATATTTCTCCTAGGATCCCTGAGATGGGAGAACCCATAGGGAGGCCATCTTTCTGTGTGTAGAATTTCTGTTGGTATGTTAAGTAGTTTTGTATTGTGATGAGTTTGGTGAGTGTGATGATTTCATGTGTGAGTTTATGTAGTGTTGTTTGGTATGAGCATGTTTTGTAGTATTTGGAGTGTTTGTTCTATTTGCACATTAGTGTATAGGTTTTTTATGTCGAATGAGGCAATGGTGGAGTTGTGTGGTATGTGAATGTTATGAATTTTGTGAATGAGGTCTATGTTATTGTGTATGGATGTGTGATTGTAAAAGTTTATGTTGTCTCTGATAAGTTTATCTACGTATTTGGCTAGCTTATGTAATGGTGCATGTGTGTGATTGATTAGTGGGTGGATGGGTGTTTTCTTTGTGGATTTTAGGTAAAGCATTAAAAATATGGGGGCTTGGGGTTTTATTTGTTTATAATATTTTTTTTTGTTCTGTTTTCATGATTTCGGTTCATTTATTAAGAAGATTTTTAATTTCTGTTTGAAATTTAAGTGTGGAGTCAGATCGGAGTTCGGTTATTTTGTTTTGAGTTATGAAATTGTTTACTTTCCTGTCGATGTTTTGTTGGTGCATTATTACGATGGAATTACCTTTGCCTGCTTTTAAGAAGTTTAGGTTGTGTTTGTCGTGTCTATGTACAATTGATTTAAGGGTTGAAAGTTCATTATTTATGATAGGTTTATTGTTTAGGTGTTTATGTTAGGCATTTTATGTTTAATGTCTTGTCTAATATATTTTAAATTACATGACACACAACCAAAGTAACCCAACCGATTCCACAATCATAAATCCATCCCGTTACAGCCATTATACCTAACCGATGCCACCAGTAGAGTGTTCGTAAAAGGAACGAATGTTTTGAAACACGTCAGCAAGTAAGCAATTACGTATTCACTTAGTTAAGTACTTTTTAAAAATATAGTTTAATCAGTGAATTCAAGATGATTACATCAAGCATCTTCTTTGATACTAACGTAACTTTAAAAATACTTAACTAAGTGAATACGTAATTGCTTACTTGCTGACGTGTTTCAAAACATTCGTTCCTTTTACGATGCTAAACCTCTACTAGCGGCATCGGCTGTGTGCAATTCTTTGATACTATTGAAAACACCCCCCCCCTAAAACCCTCACTACTTAACATAACAACTCCAAGCAGAAGACACTGATAAAGATCGCCACATAGCGATCGAAAACGTTGTCTCAGTAAGTTTCTACAAATTTACAAGTTTGGATAGTCGTAAACTAATGTTAAAGTGATTAAATATATTTGTATATTGTATTGTTTATATTACACAAACTTAAGTAATACTGTTGTATATAATTTACAAACAAGTTTTGTAGAAAAGTAATTAATAAAGTTTTCTAAACTCAGCGACTTTGAAACAATTATATTTCAAGTTAAAACTTAAAAAGATACTCATAGGACTTGTAGAGAGAGAGAGACAGAGATGTGCCCAAAGCCAAATTCGTTCCCCTAAAGTAAACAGAGGTGTGTGTTCTCTTGAATTTTATGAGGACCAATTATAAAATTTAATTTATGCTTTGTTATGATAATAAGACAATATTTGCTTGCTTTTATTAGTCCCTCTCATGCCTTTGTTATGTTTATCAGCACTGAAGGCTTCATATCCATATCTTTTCTGCTCTTAACACCCTACATTTTGGAATCATTTCATGTTGATGTGTGTCAAGATATTTTTTTATTTGTTTCTCCATTTTATAACTGTTATATTCCCTTTTTTGTCGGTTTACAAATTCACAAAAAAATTACAAACAAAATTTATAAAGAATGCGGAAAAAACTTGGATTTAGAAAATGAATCTGAAAATTCCGTGAATAAGCATCTATCTACTTTCTTTAATAAAGATAAATCAATTTATACTAAACTTTGGGTAAATGGAAGAACAATTAGGTTTATGGTAGATAATGAGTCTAAGCTGACAATTATTTCCTGTAACAATTTCCGAACCAAATATCCCAACAATAATATTCAATCTACTGACATAAAGCACTCTACATACATGTGATCTTTGATAGGTGTTTTAGGTAAGGAACACATTGAAGTGGAAAGTTTAGTGGATAACGAACCAAAGACTCTCATGATATATATTGTGGATGACACATTCATTAATTGGTTATGATTGGCTAAAGAATAATCAACACTTGAAATGCCACAACGAGCCAATTGCCTGAACCGAGTTGTGTCAAGCCAAGCCCACCATTGTTGTCTAGTGAGAAGTGTAAAAAATAATAAGTTTTAAGCTATTATTCATCTTAGATCAAAGGTTCATATAATTAGGAACCATTTAAAGTTGCACTAGCAATTGAACTATTACTAGGCAGGGAGATTTTTAGGTCAGAAGGCGAAAGTATGATCAATAAAGTATCACATTCAGAATTTGCCATTCCTATAGTTGGATTAATTACCAGGATAGGTTTATATGGTTACACCGTATCTATAAAGTTAACACATAAGCATAACTAATCTGATGCTTGTCAACTAACCACCGCCCTATTCCAAGTGTAGACCATATGGTATCTTGTATAGATGGAAAACAATGTTTACCTAACTTCACATATTACAATCACTCTTATGGAAAAAAGAGAAGACATAAAAAGCTTAATGTTAGTACTCATAAAGAATTAGACCTCCATTTGTTATCTTAGCACATCAGCATCTGCAATTTTGTAGGAGACAAAGGAAAAAATCTCACTACAAATACCTTATTTTCACTAAAACACTTGTAAATATTTTACAACTTAGTAAAATTAGCACTTACTATAGGCCAGTTGTAAAATATTTACAAGTTACACTTTTGCTATTACTTGCGACCAGACATTTGTTAACTAAAAGTTGTTAATTGTTAACTTACCTCCAAGTGTAAGTTAACAATTAACAACTTTTAGTCAACAAATGTCTGATCGCAAGTAATAGCAAAAGTGTAATTTGTACTTCTTAAAAAATGTTTTAACTTGCCTATAGTAGCACTTACTTTGCTTGTTGAGGATGGCCGTTTCGGGAGATGTGTCCCTTTGTCAACTCAGACCGTAACTCCGTGTTACGGTCTGAGTTGACAATGGGACACATCTCCCGAAACGGCCGTCCTCAACAAGCAAAGTATGTGCTACTATAGGCAAGTTAAAAATTTTTTTAAAAAGTGTAAGTGATTACTAGTAGCTCACGCGAAGATGGAATCAACAAATGTTTGTAATTTGTAATTTACAACTAGCTCATCATGAACAGCAACAAGATTTCGATATTTACAAGTGTTTTAGTGAAAACTAGTACCTCACGAGAAGATGGAATCAACTAATACTTCTTATTTTGTTTTAAAATAAAATATATTTGCGCCATTTTCCTTCCTTCTTTACTAATTAATATTTTATTTATTTTTTAATAGTTTGGCTAAGAGTTGTTAGGTTAAGCGGTGATGGTTTTAAAGTGTAAGGCAGGTTTCGATAGTGTAAAAGAGTATATGTGATTTGTATTAGGTTTGTTCGATTAATATGTTTGTATTTTGTGTTTTTGTAAATTTCATACTGTTTCAGTGTGTTGAGATGTGGTCCTTTTTTGTTGTTTTAGGATTTCTAGGTTATGGTTAATGTCTGTGTATTTGTGTCCAGTTTCTTTCATGTGATTGACAAATGCTGAGTCTGGTGTTCTGTTTGGGTGAGTTTGTGTGTTCCTCAACTCTTTGTTCCCCTTCGACGAACACACAAATCATCCAAACAGAACAGCGAGTCAGCATTCGCCATCATCTAAAAGAAACAGGACACAAATATACAGACATTAACCATAATCTAGAAATCTTACATGTCAACAAAAAAAGACCACATTTCAAAACACTAGAACAATTTGAAATTTACAAACACAAAATTCAAACATATTAACCCTAGAAAGCTAACGTGTTGTATACCAGACGTTAAAGCTAATCAGTAGTCTCTCAGACTACGGGTATTTTCCAATGAGATAGAACTTCAAAAATTTTCAAAATTGTTTTATTACTTACATACTCAAAGGTTGATACAAATATAATGTATTTTTATCACTCTACCTGTTTTGAGTGAACTGGTAACGGTACTTTAATTGGTGTTCTCCACACATTGCTCTGGAACGTCTTTATACTGGCATTTCTTGTTTATTTAATTTATTTCCCACATATATTACGTGTGAATTGACCAAAACTATATTTAAGATACCAAAGAAAATACACAGAGACCAGTCATTTACGACTACAAGACATATTATTACACATCTGGTCGAGCGATTCGACAGCGCCCTTTGTTGAGTTGTAGAATTCTACCATAACGGGCCTCTTGCTGTGTTCATCAATCCTAGGCATTTCATGATTCGTTGACAGTAACAAGACAATTCGATTTTTATTAGTTTTGTATGACACTAATGTTTCTGCACCATCAAAACAAAACATTGTTGTACCATCCAGCTCTACCTTTTGCGGTCAACATCTGAAACGGAATTTCTAATTTGTCTCTGCATAGTGTTCCCAAAATTATGAGCTAGTACTCTGACCAACAGCGTTTTGCACAGCTGTTGAAGGGCCAAACACTATTGTATTACTTAGAGGATCAGCAGTTCGACGCTGTTTATTTTAGACAGTAGGGCGTTCATCTTCATCAGAACTGGAGTTTTCTGCCGGTTCTGGCTCCAATATAAAATCTGGATCCTTTTCAGGGTCATCAATATCTTCAACAATTTGAGTCTCTGCATGATCCAATTCATTATCTTCACTTTCCCTACTTTCATATTCACTAAGATATTCATATCCATTTAGCAAATTTTAAATTCGCTCGTCTGAAAGTATTTTACTATCCGTTATGAAAAACCTAACCAAAGGATACACTATTAGACTCCTACACTATTATTATACAATTTACCATTTAAAATAAATATTTACACTCGTATTTACACAAAACGAAACTCAAACACAGCCAGGTCAGGCAAATATTTGGTCTAAGGTACTGCGAGAACGTCAAGTTAAAACTACCGTTAAAGCTAATGTTTCGTCTGTGAGACGACGCGAGAACTATAACACACTGATAAAACTTACAAAACTATTTTTAACTGACTCTCCGTTTCTATTTCAAGGTCAACTGAAGGTAGAAGAAATTTGAAAGTACAGCGACGATTGATGTGGGAGGGGGATGCAAATGACAAAAATCGCGTCGTCTGGCAGACTACACATTAGCTTTCTAGGGTTAATTGAACAACCCTAATACAAATCACACATACTCTTTTGACACTATCGAAAACCGGCCTTTAAAACCATCACAGATTAACATAATAACTACAAGTGTAAAATTTAGACACTGATGAAGATCGCCAGCTATCGAAAACCTTCTGTCTCAGTAGGTTTTTATGTATTTATAGTTCGGATAGTCATAAACTAATGTAAAAGGAATTGTCAAATTACAAACTTTTATTTATAATACCTATGAGCCAAACAAAGATTATATTCCAAAGCAAAAGTGTAATTTGTTATATATTTCTATTACTGTAATTGGTATTAAGTCATATCTGTTTACTCCTTTTTTTTTAATAGAAACGTTTAGAATAAGGGGTGAGTATACTTTTTCTAAATTTTTAACATTCAAGTATCAAATACATAGTACAAAAATAATTAATGTAATATGACAAACGAACGTTGGAAAATTATATACCTATGAAACACATGATTAAAACTATATGTTTACTATTCTTTAAAAATTGAGATATACTAATTAGAAAATGGTAACCTACGATATTTGAAAAGAAAAGTAGTGTGCATACTAGAAAAAAGTATACCCTATATATATATACATTAATGTAGCACTAAAAACTCAAATCACTATAACATAGCTGGAATAGTCAAATTTAGAAGGTTTTCTCAGAACAGCTGTTCCGTCTATACAATTCTTCATTTTATTAATAAGAATAACCTTATCACAACCTTATTCCTTGTATTTTATTATACTTTGTGATAATAGTGTAAAAATAATGGTTATAACAAGTGCAACAACATTACCTACAGAAGAAGAATTGACTGTGCAAGAGGTAAATCTAAGTGGGGTTGCTCTGAGAGCGGCAGCATTTCATTTGGGAAAATACTGTGAAAATGTTAATAATGAGTTTATGTTGTGTCGAGATGAATATCCCGAAGATCCAAGAAAATGCTTGAAAGAAGGAAGAGATGTTACAAGTTGTTCACTAGAGTTTTTCCGACAGTTAAAGAAAACATGTTATTATGAATTTCAAGATTACTCCAATTGCATTGATAAAAGCAGTGCTGGTTACGAATTCACTCCTTGTCGAAAAACTCAGAAAATTTACGATCAGTGTGTTAAAGATAACATGAATCTGGAACGTCCTAATGTTGGTTATTATTGTGAGGTTAAAATCCATGAAACATCCCGACCTAAACCACCAAAACCTGAACTAGAAGTATACCCAGATGCAACACCAGCATTGACTGATGAGTTTAAGACAGGAAAAGCAAAGTATGGAAACAGATTTAATTTCTTGAATTAGACGAAGTTATAAGGTTGAAGTTAGTTCAGTTTTGTAGCCTCTGATAAACAAATTAATATTAAAGTGAAGGTTATAGTCCTTCTAAAAAACATCATGTAACTAGTTAAATGTTACTGTCACTTAGCTATACCTGATGTATTCTTTGAAAATAAATATTTCGTTTGAGAACCATATTATTGGAGGTAACCAATTTCCTTATGCTTAAAACTGGGGAAAAATATAGTCTTAATGACATTGATGTTAAAAAAGTTTTTTGTTATATTTCTCGTTTTAATGTATAGAACACAAATATCAACATTTTTTCTGCGAAAAATACGGAAAGTTACTTTTTTTCACATTTTAAATGTTAGGTTGTAATAGCATGTATAGCGTAAACGAGTTATTAATATTGTCGAATTTCTATATGTAGGACATTAATTAACTTTTTTCTGCGGAAAATACAAAAGTTAATTTTCCTGCATATTTTTAAGCTTAGTCTGTAATAGCATGTATAGCGTGAACCGGCCGCGCAGTAGCTACAGCGCACTGCACTAAGTCAAAGTCAGTTTATTTTAATACTAAACTTAAAATCTTAAAATTTAACTTTTGTTCATAATTTTATACAACATGACTATATACCTACTACATTAAAATATACCTATGAAGTGTCAAGTCAGGATAGGTCAACTCATCTTTTACTATAAAACATTGCGTTGCATGACTAAACTTGAATCAGATAATTGTCTATTAGGTATAAACATTTTATTTCAAATATGAGATATGTTAATTTTGAGCTTTAAAAATAAATTCTATAAGTTTGTGCAAATCATTTTTCTTGTACGTTATGAACTGTAATTTCCATTACTATTTATTAGGAATATACTGTGGTTGAATTTAATATTAAATACACAAAAACCTCTTAACCACTAACTTTCTTTATTAAGAAACTAATAAAGGAAGTTTGTGGTTAAGAGGTTTTTGTGTATTTATTATGTAATTTCCATGTCAATATTTTTATCCCTGTAGCAATTTTACTCTGACTAAATGAACAGAGCTAGATTATGTCCTAGCTCTCAATTGTGTTCTAGGTTATATTTAATATGATTATGGCCTGTTATTAATGGGAATTATTTAGCAAAGGTTGATGTGTTTTTAGTTAAGTGTGTGAATTCTTATATCTTTTGTTGATAACGAAAGCTTTTCTATCTAATATAGAATTTAATACAGCCTGTTCAATATTGCTTTTAAGTATACCACATATTTTTAAAAATAAAAATTAAGAATTTATTTATCATATAGTTTGTAGTATTTGTGATGATATACTTACTTACTGGACTTTATCCCATGCCAGATCTTGGCATCTCTGCCATTCTCCGCCTAGCCTCCTAGTAGAGACAATGGGTTTTCCACATCTTGCCAAGCTGTGGAGCTCTGAAGATGTGGAGTGTCCATCTTTTGATGGTTGCACAGAGGGCAAATATCTGAGGCTGCTAATCCTATTATATATAAGAGGGCTTGAAGACAGTCATGGACCTGTAAACATTCTGAACAGCTTCCACTCTGGCATTAGCACTGTGTGTGCAAGGCTCCTCCATATCTTTCCAGTGCTTATTTCTTTTTGGCTTTTCCTTGTTTTTTCGTGGTGAAAGTAGATTTAATCAGGCTTCTTGCTGTCAATAGAGATACGAGGTCTGTTCAAAAAATACATGGACTGAGGACATAAAAAAAAGTACTTTATTTGGAAGTTACATGTCTGGGTCTCCTTCAAAGTACTCTCCTCCCCAATGCACACACTTATCCCAACGGTGTTTCCACTTGTTAAAACAGTCCTGGTATGCTTCTTTTGTGATGGCGTTCAGCTCCTTCGTCGCATTTGCCTTAAACTCCGAAATAGTTTCAAATCTTCTTCCTTTGAGGGGTTTTTGAGTTTTGGGAATAAGAAAAAGTCACAAGGAGCAAGGTCAGGTGAGTAGGGTAGGTGGTAAAGAACAGTGATCGAGTGTTTGGCCAAAAACTAACAAGTTCTGAGTGCTGAGTGAGCTGGAGCGTTGTCGTGATGGAAAAACCAGTTATCACTTCTCCACAGTTCTGGCCTTTTGCGTCAGACGGCGTCCCTCAGACGTTTCAGTACTTCAATGTAGGTAATCTGGTTGACTGTAGAACCTTCAGGGAGGTACTCATAGTGAACAACACCCTTAGCATAAAAAAAAACTCAGCATCACCTTGACATTCGTCCGAACTTGGCGAGCTTTTTTGGGTCTTGGGGACGTTTGACTCACCCATTGTGATTATTGGACCTTCGTTTCAATGTCATCACCGGTTATAATTCTTGACAAAAAGTTCTCATCTTCATTTCAACGATCAAGCAGTTCCCGACAAACCCGATTTGCTTTTTGGTCGTCGGTCATCAGGCGTGGCACAAATTTCGCAGCGACGCGGTGCATCTTCAATTTTTCAGTCAAAATCTCGTAACAAGATCCAACTGATATCACACACTCTTCGGAAAGTTCCCAAATGGTCAGACGTCGATTTTCGAGCACCAGGGTGTTGATTTTGTCAAAGTGTGGGTCGTCAGTTGACGTTGAAGGACGTCAGGATGCTCATCATCATCAATCAACTGTCGGCCACCCTTGAAATGTTCATGCCACTTGAAACATGCAGTACGCTTCATGGCAACATCGCCATAGGCCGTGTTAAGCATGGCAAATGTTTCTGTTGCAGATTTCCCTAGTTTTACACAAACTTTCACAGCAATTCGTTGCTCCTTCAGGCTGTCTATTTTAAAATCCGACAAACGAAAAAAACACTCTTTACTAAACTGCGTGTAACTCATCAACAAATGAAGATATCTGCGACTGAAATACCGCGTTTTAATCAGCTGATTTATACGAACTTAGCGACACCAAGCGGATTCTCCTGAAACTAACTTAAGCCACGTAATTCAGTCAGCGTATTTTTGAACAGAGACCTCGTATATGATTATCAGGCAGTGGCAAGATGTTACCTTTCTTCGCTAGCTGGTCTGAGCGTACATTTCCTTCGATCATCCCTGCCAGGGCCTTTCATCCATTCCTTGTTTGGACACAGTCGGTAGAGGTATTACTAATTAGTGCAATTATGGCACCCTGTGAATCCACGAAAAAACCTCTAGCAGACTTTCCAGTGATCGGACAAAGTTTTTCGGCAGCTTGTACTATAGCTGGAATCCACCATCAAAGTTGTTTTCATTAATTCCAACTGGGCTGTAGCCTTCAAAGTGGTCGCTGTAAAAGCCAGTACCAGATGCATGCTTTACCGCTGATCCATCAGTGTATACAAGGACCCAGTTATCCTTGCTGTAAAGATCCACAATCGTTTCCAAAGCAGCGCTCTTCAGTATGTAGGGATCACTAATAGTCTTGGAGTCTTTGTTATTTAGAAGCGACAGTTTTCCCTCTGGTAATAAAGGGGAAAGGTAGTGGGTCGGCTTCATCAATGATATAATTGTTACGAAACATGTCAGCAAGTAAGTTCAAAAATATTCCCTCAGTTTAATTTTAGTGTTTTCAATTTTTGAATTTAAAGGTTTTAAAAAGTAATAGTTTGTAACATCTTTAAATAGAGACTATAAACACCATTTTAATTGTTTTTTATATCTTGAATATATACTTCTTTAAAGTTGCTTGATGTAATCATCTTGAATTCACTGATTAAACTATATTCAACCCAGATTGCCCTGAATTTTGATTCCCTAGTTTTTTGTTTGTTTTTTACCCAAAATCCATTCATTATATTCTAACAAACTAAAAAAAATTATATTTCAAAAAAATTGTCCATGATCTTAAAACATGATATCCTTCTAGAAGGACGTTAGGTTATTAGGACATCATTTTTTGGCTTCAAAATGTGTGATTAAGAAACAGCCTTTTCTATTACATGACACAAAACCAAAATAACCCACCTTATCCCACAGTCATAAATCCATCCCATTACAGGCTTTGTACCCAACCGATGCCGCCAGTAGAGGGTTAGCTTTGTAAAAGGAACGAATGTTTTGAATAGCGTCAGCAAGTAAGCAATTACGTGTTCACTTAGTTAAATACTTTTTAAAAATATAGTTTAATCAGTGAATTCAAGATGATTATATCTAGCAACTTCTTTGATACTAACCTAATTTTAAAAATACTTAACTAAGTGAATACGTAATTGTTTACTTGCTGACGCGTTTCAAAACATTCGTTCCTTTTACGAAGCTAACCCTCTACTAGCGGCATCGGCTGTGTGCAATTCTTTGATACTAATAAGTACTTTTTAAATATTCTTCCTTTACCTGATATTTAGAGCATTATTATTTTTGAACATAAGGAGATTGTGTTTTGTTAAAGTGTGAATAAATTAACAATTTCCATGAAGATAATTCACACACCATCCAGTTGATCATTTCTGAGTATTCTTTCGCATTATATAACACGAAGGTCCTACTCCACATTTTGTTTTAGCAACTATTGATCATTCAAATTAGGTTCTTGATTCCAGCAATCGTCGATTCTAATGGTACCGAGCAATCGCCGATACTCTATTCTCCATTGATTAGAGTGCTAATTCAGATTCTTGTTTTTTCAACTGTTAAAATACATGTGTGGTGTAATTTATTGGAAAAATAATTAAATGTCAATTATGTCTTAATTACTTGGAATGAATTGAACAATCGAATCAAATTCCAATTTAGATAACAAAAATAGTATTTATGACAACAAAGACGATCAGAAGCATTCTGGTCCGTTTGTTTACCGCTGTTCGTCTTGCTCTGCTGTCTCATTCTCACTCGGGCAGGCTCGACCCACTCTCTGGTTTCTGATCCAGGTCCTGGTCCTGACTTCCTGTCTCTGGTCGCCACCGCACATAGATGTCAAAACAAAACAAAGAAAAAATAGTTCCAATTTCTCCACTTATACAAACTGAAATGCTTATTACTGACTATATTGATTTAATATCTTGCTGTATTTTATAACTTCTCTATTTTGCAAATATATTTATCTGGTAATAAATATCTTTTATTTTTATAAACAATATAAATAAGTCATCATTCCTAATGGGTGACATCATTCCATTTACATTACTATTCAGTTAAAATTGCTAAAATCAATAAAAGATTTATAGTATTGGCTTTGCATAATGAAATGGCAAGGTTTTGATATATTCTGCATCGACGAATAGAGGGGTTGTAACAAATAATTAAAACCTATATCGTAGCATTGTCTATTTTATTCATTAATTAATTCTGTAATCTACGCTTATTTCACATTTAGTATGATATATTACAAAATCGACTGAAAGAAAAATCTGTGCTAATAGTCTTCTAGTTTGATATGACATTGATGTCGAATACTTGTAGTTCGACTCTTTTTCATAGTTTTGCAGAACAAACTGCAAAATAAAAAAGAGGCACCACAACCGCCATTCTTTTGTGTTGGGGTTTCATTTCATCGTTCAGCAAACTGTTTTAAAGGTTGTGTACTTACAACTGTTTTAGGTTACATTGTTGTTAGTTACCGATCTTGTCATCTTTATATTTATTTTAAAAGAGACTTTTCCCAACTTCAAGTATTATATGAGACAAGCGGCAAAACAGGCTTAATGACATCATGTTCACATACTGAAATTTTTTAACAAAAACTTGGATTACAGACAAAAAAACAGGTTTGGTTATTTTTTTTCAATGCTTATTAAAAAGTGTAAATAAAATTCACATTTGTAATTCCAAATAAATCATTACTTTCCTCCGATATGTTTGTCATGCTTTCAGAAATACCTATTCATAAATCAAGGTTGAACGTTCTGTGAAACTTATTACATTAAAGCAGAACTTTTAAAATGATTCACCATGTGATCAAAATGTTTATTAAATTCATTGTCATGTAGGCTTATATAACTTGAAAGAATCGAGAATCGGAAAATTCTCTTTGGAATCCACCCATCACTAATTTGAATACTAAATTCTTGTTTTTTGTTGGACATAAGGAACCCTGGTCACCACAATCACGTGACTTATTGCCACTTGACTACTTCTTATAGAGCCACTTAAAGACGATGGTATATGAACAGAGAATCATATTAAAAAAGTTATGTGTTAAAATTTGCAATGTAGTTAAATTTGTACGCAAAAATCCAAACATAATAAAGAAAGCCATAGTAAAAATGTCGAGCATTGTGTGGCAGGAGAAATTTTAAACATTAACTAAACCATAGTTAATTTTTTTCTTGCAATAGCAAGTATGATTAATTAAACACACAATGTTTGTATGTTTTCAGCAGTATTTATAGTAAGGCAAAAAGTTTAACTAAATTTCTCTTTGTTTCATATGTTTTAATTAAAAATTTATTTATTTAAAGTTTTGTGTTTATTATTGACGCATTTTAAATTGTTCTATTCATAATTATACACTCTTAAAATTTGTATAGTTGTTAATCATTTAACAATATTAATGTACATGAAACATAACAAGTTTTTATAATACAAGGTTTGTGTATGTCATCAGATATCTTAAAAACTACTGTAGCTACAGTTCTGGGACAGGTTTTATTTAATTTGTCAGTCCATATTGGTCAATATCTACTATATTTTGCACCTCAATTAACTCCCTTCAAATTATAGTATGGCTTTATTGTAATGGGGGAACTGAAATCTGGGTGAATTATTTTGCCAACTGAAACTCGTTAACTAACCATTTTCAAATATAAGTTTATCTGCCTTTTTTTCATTATTTTTACCTGAGGGACAAGCCAGGCAGTTTCCTTGTTTCTCCCTGTGAGTGTCTAGATTTGGTGTACCACTGGTATGACAACTCCCATCTTCTCTATTCAGAAGGGCTGCAATCAGGTGGGAGGGCCCTAATTTATTTGGTGGTATAACAATCTTTGAAAGATAAGATGTGAGTAGCAGCGTGTTGAGCAGTTGGCCTGTTCATGGTTTCAATGTCTTATCTGCGGTCATTCATTCTCATGCTCAGACCATCCGTCGTAAGGCCTATGTACTGTCAGGGCAAAATTAACATTGCAACTGGGAGTTGTCATTCCACCAAATCTAGAGAACTTCCTAATCTCAACATCAGATAACTCCTTTTACTTTCCCCCTAACTTCTGCCATTTTTAACAACTCCATTTACCTTCGTTTTAACAGACTATTATATATATATATATATATATATATATATATATATATATATATATATATATCTGGTTTCTATCAATCAATTTTTATACAGATAACATATAGTACTATATCATAAACTATAAATCTGTGACATTTGGATATTTATACACATCTGTGGTTCACTTCAGTCTTTTCTTATTCTATTTTTTTATTGATAAAGATCATTGTGTGATCAAAATATTTCAATAGTGTGATAAGTTTTTATATGCGTCTATTTATTTCCAAGAGATTGCAGCTTTGGACTATTGCCATTAGGTAAGTCTGTCAGTCTCCTATCTAGCCCAAAAATTCTTAAATAAGCTTTAAGCTCTACTAGAACTAACCTAAATAAATAAATAAATAAATAATATATATATATATATATATATATATATATATATATATATATATATATATATGTTTATATATTTTTAGGTTAGTTTTGGTTGGTAAAGATTATTTAGATTTTTTGGACTAGGAGACTGACAGACTTACCTTGGTAAGAGTCCACACTGTAGTCTTGAAATAGAAACACACAAAAGCACTTAAACAATGATATATTTCAACCACACAATGGTCTTTGTCAATCGAAGAGAAAACACAAAAAGAAATATGAGAGAATGAAATAAAATTTTCATTGAATTTTATTTCATTCTCTCATATTTCTTTTTGTGTTTTCTCTTCGATTGACAAAGACCACTGTGTGGTTGAAATATATCATTGTTTAAGTGCTTTTATGTGTTTCTATTTCAAGACTACAGTGTGGACTCTTACCAAGGTAAGTCTGTCAGTCTCCTAGTCCAAAAAATCTATATATATATATTTAACAAATTCAACATAGTGCGGGAGTATTGGTCTGGAATTGAATTAACACTACGGAATACTTACAAGAAGATAAATTAAAACTATTTATTTAAAAAAAGATATTAAATATTTGATAAAAGGCTGAAAAGTGGAATCTGCAATCTAAAAAACACTTACGTATCTAGGCTAGATCCATTATTCTATATTTTGAAATTTTGTAATCAGACATTTATAAAAGACAAGAAACCAGTGCATTTATTATAAAATTAAACTATAAAAGAAAACATTAGAGAAAATATTAAGGAACAATTTTACTTAGAAACAGATTGATTTGTAACATAGTTTAAAACATTTATAGATTAGATTTTTTTTGTTCTTGTACTTTAGAGTGCCAAATAAGATTTCAGTATTCAAAATTTAAAACCCACCAGATAACCCGAGATTAAGAGAGCTTGTGCTAAATCAAAATTATAATCAATTTAGGCTAAATTAAATAAAAACTGTTGCTGCCCAAAAGAGAAATACCACTTAGAATAATAAGACTTGTAATAAAAGAGGAAACTGTTGTAAATTTGTAAAACTTTTAAAAAAGGACGTGATATACGTATATATATACTAAACTTTGCAACACTGTTTTCTTGTATTCACTTATCACTTTCCCTATATGTACTTAAACAAGAATCTAACTTGGTATTTATGCGAGTTAACTTTCAAAGATTGATAGTATCTCCATTGTTGAACATCACTGACCGGGGGTTGTAGTAGACTGCCAGGCATAGAATTTCCGTTGTCACGTGGTGTACCGTTATTGTTCTATTTTCAGATTCACTGCACTGTGGGAGTCTTTCAAGTTTGTCTTTGGGTTAATTTTGTCTATTAGGTTAAATAATTTATCGGTTTTTGATTTTATTTGTATATGTTTGTTTATAATATTATTTTTATGTTTTTAAAGTTTTAGTTGTTCCCAGATTGTTATTTTTAAAAATACCATAACAAAATTATACAATTAGCAAAAAACAATAACAATTTATTCAGCCAAAAAACCCCTACCAATACACAATAGACAATCCAAAGCCCCCTAAAATGAACACCCTCATCAAAATACATAAGGTCAACACAAATAATCGCCAATAACATAAAACAAAAACCTAAACTAAAAAATAAATACACCATAAAAAACTCAATTAAGTTAACCGACAGAATAAAAACAATAAACATAACAAAAACACTAAATTTATATCATTTATACATACATACATACACTCACACACACATACCACATACACACCTGTGTATATGTATTAGTATACAAAATTTGACAAATTATTTACAGTATGCTTATGCATAAATTAAAAAGGTTGTAAAATGCTAACTGTATTATAAATCGAAGAAAATACATGTACTTCTGTACTTACATTACTGATGCGATGTAAAAAAAAACAAGATCTAAACTATAATTAGATATACAGTAGAACCCCTCAAATCCGAACATGATTTGATAAATACCAAATTTTAAAAGAGTATCTAAAATTTAATGAAGTATGTACTGAAAGTTTGCTACTTAAGGTACGTTTCCATTACTACAAATTTTTGTCGGGCGCATGTGCCCGACTTGTGCCGGCACAAATCCCTGAATGGAAACAATCTGGCACAAGTCGCGGCACATGTGCCGGCGACCGTTTTGTGCCAGCCGGCGGTGCGACAAAACATGTGCCGGCACAAGTTCCCACGGACAATGGAAACGGGCGGGCACATGTGCCCGCGTCATGCGCATGCGCAGTTTGCGGAGGACACACCACGTTTGCAGAGGACACACACAAACATAACCTCAAACTGTATTGTGCAGTCGCATTCAGTGTTCGTCTCTGAAAGTTTTGTTTTGATAAGATGGAGTGGTCGAATTGTAAAGTGGATAAACTGAACTTTATGAGCAGGAGTCTGTTTTGTGGAACGTGACGAGTAGCTCTCACAAAAATTCAAACACCAGGATCGTGTAGGGAAACTCTCAATGAGACTCGCTAGCTTGAAAGAACTAAGCAAAACGATTTTGCCAAGGTAAAGGTTGACTATGGAAAAAATGAGCCAGCTCTTGACGTACAAACACACCACCTCTTCTTACCTGAATGTAGCTTCTCAAAGCCAGAACAATGACTTTGCATACTTCAGGTACGAATCTTGATATGGCGGATTTCAAGATACTGTAGAGGTACATCAACGAGCTATAACTATCACCTGTTGCTAAAAAACGGAGAGTGGTAGCTAACATTTCCCCAGGGGGGATTGGTTGTCAGCAGTTACTAATTTTTACAATTTCTGGTGCTATTAGGTTTAACAAAAATTCAAAATCACTTGAAGTCATTTGCAAGAAATTTTCGTATCCAGTTTGCATGCGCAAATCTCTCATTAGTGAGTTGAAGGCTCCTTCTGATTGTCTTTTTGCTAAAAAACTTCTAATCCACCACCTAGGTCGTTTTCGTCTTTTTTCCTCAGCTCATTGTATGCACCAGCCATAATAAAAAAAGCAGAAGCTGCTATGTCATCCATTATTAACACTTACACATACGGTCAAATCACTAAACGTAAAAAGACTCACTTAAAACTCAACATGTCTTCAATTCTTCACTGCAAAATAACAACTACTGCTGGGTCGTGGGACACGAGACTTGTGCCCGGGCACATGTGCCTGGAGAATGGAAACAGTATGAAAATATACGCGCGACTTGTGCCGGCCACATGTGCCTGCGACTTGTCAGAATGGAAACCAAGCTTTAGGCTTATATAAAATAGAACTGAGATGTGTAATACAGTGGAATTGACACTTTAAAAACATGATATAATATAAAGGCTTATACTGTACTACTGTATCATTTCATTAAAATAGAATTTATTGACAGTACAAAAAAATAAAAAAGACATACACTAAACTAAATGTTTCACTTAAATGATTTCTATAATGAACAGGGAGAGTATCCAAGTTCATGTTTTTAAGGGCTCATGGCTTAGTCGATTTTCCAAACACCATTAATGGTAGCTTATTTGTTCCCACGGTGTTACTGTAAGCTAAAAGTGTGAGATACTGTTTGCTCTTATTAAAGCTTGGCGCAGAAGATTCCTCATTAAAAGTAAGACTTTTAGTGGGAAGAAGCTTTAAATTCAATCCGGTCTCGGATACATTTGCTGGCGTGAGTAATTTTCAGACAAAATCAAATCTGAATTCCTCTAAATATTCTTTTGCAGCAAGATTATCAGCCGATAACTTCTCCTCGCTTACCGTTAGTTGCCTAATTCCGTGCCTTCTCTTCTATGTATCCAATTATTCATTTATAAATTTCAAATCACCGTTCATTAATTTGTTTAACTATAATGCTTTTTCTTATACTAATGGGCCACTAGTAAAATCTCCTTTCTGACTCTCTTGTGTAAACCATAAAAATACAGCCTCGTCAATTTTTTCATTCATAGAAACTTTTGCGTAATGGCGTTGTTTTGATATAGAAATATGTAACAAATGCTCTAATATTGCTCACTAATAAAAAAAACGCACTTCTGTCAAATGCAAAATATACAGCAAATCCGAAATCCGAACTTTTTCGGTAAATCCGAACAGGCTATGGCCCCAATTAGTTCGGATTTGAGAGGTTCTACAGTACTGCTTATTATAGATATACCTAGCATCAATTTTCTTTTCAGCATTCATTTCAATACAGTAATGTAAACAATTATAGTTACATACTCCACTATGACGGAAAGCACACTTCAACTCATCTAACACCGATCATTTTGTTAAACTGATACTATTTTACATGACCCACAAAAAAACTCGTTAACAATCCAATTAGAATAATATTCGCACAGTACAGAATAATTTTACAAGTACATACTGAAGCTACTGGATTAAACTTTTTGTAATCTAATTCCTTTGTGTTATGAATTTACTTAACTCCAGGTCCACCTTTGTAGATTTGTTTGTGATAATAAATATAACAAGAAAACTTCACCAATAGCTAATTACACGTTTAATATTACTGTAAATATATGTACATCTTGAATATATCATTTAAAAATATTAATTGTAACACACGATTACGTAATTTCTCCAGGAATTCAGCTTTTAAAAGTTCACTTGAGGTCTCTTGACACTTAATATATTGGCTTTCATGCCTAGTTTCATTCGGTGCTTATTTTGTATCCGCTGCATGAAGCTAATATCTCTGGCTTTCCTGTTAACAAGTAATAGAATAATACGTATAATAACTAGTGTATAAAATCTTTTGCATTATACTCACATGAACCTAGCAAATTTTCCACATATTGGTATGAAGAAAATTAATTTCTAAAATACTACATCTGTAATACTTTATTTAGGAAACAGGTTAAACAAATATTATTCTTTAAGCTAATTTAATTAATTTCAATTTCAATGTAGGTTTTATCAGTATGTTTCTATTTCTGTTTATAAAAATCAAACAAAGAATAAAATATATCAAGAGTTGAAAACGTTTAAAATTATTCTTAAAAAAATAACAGAAAATCTTTGATTTCTTCAAGTCCTTTACTCATAGTTACTATTTTACTAGAAAAAACCTGCAAGTACAAACCTGTCCTTTAATGCTTGAAACGTTGTGTTGCAAAATCTCAGATAACCTTAGTCATCATGTAATATCTCCTCGCAAAGAAAGAATACATCCAGGAAACAATACCCTTAAAATTGCAACAGAACATAAAATTTGCTACTGCTCCTTTTGGTTGGAACCAGACTTCTTCTCCATGGTTTCCAACAAACAGGTTTATCTTAGGTCTGAAAAAAGTCTTTATCATGTGACAGTAGTGATTCAAAGTAACCATTATAGTTAACCCATCTTCATAGAAAAAATCAGAGCCCCACATTTAGCAATAGTGCACCAAACTCTTACACAGAAGCTGTAAAGTTGAATTAGAAAATCCTGGGAGTTTCCTCTGATCAGTCAGTTTATTTGTATCACCTAAAATTGGAGAAGGCCTTAACAGATGAAAGCAAAACAGCACCAGGGAAAATGTTCAGAAGAATTTCTTCGCATACAGTTCTGCAAGTTTTAACATCTCTCTTAAATCTTTGGTAATAATCATTATGTATGGGAAGATTTCTAAGCAGGATTCTTCTTACACTCCTACCAGACAACTCCAGGGCAGCCGTACTTATATACACAACTTTTTGTTGTGTATTGTTACAGTCCAATGTTGGCCAGGTGATTTTTATTTCAATGCATAACCTGTGCTTTAAAGTCAATAACCCAAATATGAAAATTTTCCTCCCTGCACGGAACTCTGTCGGTCAAATCTGATCCGAAGCAAAATGCTCAAAGAGTGGTAATTCCAGAAGTACTATTACAAATATATCCCTCCACAACAAACCAACTAACGCATGATACTCATTGAGCCATGTCATCATTCTCATTGAAAATAGCATATAGACCCTTCAATTGATTCCTCCTCTGCTGCCATATACTCTACACAACTAAATTAGCACCACAAATACAGGTCTTTTTGTCAGACAATGCATAACTTTCTTTGTTTTTTATATCAAATATGATTTTACTCTACAATTATATAAAGTTGCTTGAATAAAATTGGTCAACAATTAATATTAAAGAGTTGCTTTAAAATATATAAGGAAACTACTGCACCATAGTATACATAGGTAATTTATACCAAAGGAAGTCATTTATACAACAGAAGGCAAATATAACCTGAGAAAATATGAGGAGGTTTCTTAATCAACTATTTTTAGAAGTTATATTTTGTCCTAGCTTGACCTCTTAGGAATAGATGTAAAAATGTAACGAATGATTGCATTTGTAGAAAAAGAATTAAATATCTTAGAAAGTATTAAAGACATTAGAAAATATATTAGAGAGTATATTGTAAAATTACTTAACACTTGTAAATATTTACAAACTTGCCTATATTATCACTTACTTATATTTGTTGAGGACGGCCGTTTCGGGAGATATGTCCCATTGTCAACTCGGACCGTAACTGATAAATTTACTACTATAGGCAAGTTTGTAAATATTTATAAGTGTTTAGTGAAAACTAGTAGCTTACGAGAGGATGGAAACAACAAATATGTAAAATTAAAAAAAAGATGACCTATTCCGGAAACAGTGAGAAGAGAGGGTCCTGGGTACAAAATAAAAAGATAAAAGGAACTTAACAGCACTGAAGGGCAAGGAGTCTGAAGAATATAGAGTATTAAATAAAACAAAAATATAACAACCTACATGAAAGTTGTATAGATGAGTTGTCTTTAAAAGGAAACATAATCAGAGCCTAAGATAACATATTACAGTTTAAAAGGACTTATAAAGTACTAAATATTATATATTTTATACAGGTGGAATTATTTATTCATTAGTTTGTACCTTAGTTTATTATTTGTTAATTTATTATTATTATCATTACACTTTTGCTATTACTTGCGACCACTTTTTTTTTAACTAAAAGTTGTTGAATTGTTAACTTATACTTGGAGGAAACGTTTTCCTAGAGGAAGAAGTCGTAACACGAAAACATTTCCTCCAAGTGTAAGTTAACGATTTAACAACTTTTAGTTAACAAAAAGTCTGGTCGCAAGTAATAGCAAAAGTGTAATAAGAATTAACAACCAGCTCGTCATGAACAGCAACAAGTTTTCGATATTATTATTAGTAATCATAGTAAAATAAATTAAAATTTACTTATGGTTTGATGTTTGAGTTAGATTCTAAGCTCCCACAATTATTGTTCATTTCTTACATACACAAAAATTTAGTAATTTTCCATGTTGACAAAGTACGACACAACAAACATCAGGTACTGACTGACACTGAGTAAAAATTACATCGAGCGAGGAATTCCACTTCACATTAAAACTGATGACAGGTCTATCATGTCTAGAACGTCTGATAATAATACAGCATATGAGCTATAAATATCTGTCCCTATCTATACTGCAAGTTTCGAGAGGCAATAAATATCCCTTAGACAAAACAGACAGATGTTTTGTGTGAGACAACAAAAAATAAACCTAGAAGTTATTGATAACTCGAAGCAAACAAACAATGATGAGAATTATGACGAGAAATTGGGGTCTATATGATCTGTACTACTAATGTGTAGTGATGAACATCTTTCATCCGTAGGATGCAATAGGTTAAAGTGTATTATTCCATGTTTAACCTATCAAATGTAGTATGGTGCTCATAATGATTCATGACAGCTTTTTTTATGAAGATAAAAAAGGAAATAACTGTATAAAACTGAAAATAATAAATTTAATCCTTTGCATTCCACGGACAAAACTTTATGGCCCTAATGACATGTTATCAAGACTAGGGTTTCCTGACATGGATTTTTATCGTTACTTCAAGAAACTATGTTGTTTTTTTTTTGTTGAATGTTTAGTTAGCTTAGCTCTTGTTTAGTGTTACCGCCTTCATGCTTCAGATAAGGATATTGTTGGAGTCAGCTTTGGTAGATTAAACAGCTCCAGTATCGACTTTAATCAGCCTGTGCTTTGTCTAATCGATAGCTCAATCTATGGTTTATCGTCGCTAGTTTAAGACCACGTTGTCCCTTGCCGCGCGCCTAATCCCCACCCTAGCACAGTTCCCTCACCCCCAGTCTTTTGCTTGCCGTAGACCGACCAGCACGTCCGTTGCGGGTTTAACCTTTTTCGCCAACCTCGTGGACTTTAAGTTCGCCCCGCGTATGTCTAAATTTAAGTGTTTCGTATTGTATTTGCTTTATATGCTCGTTAACCGCGAAAGTGTACATTATTTAGTCCAAGTGCCGTGTTCGAATGCACCGTTAACCTCGCCGTTACAAGCCGCCGTTACGGAGTCGCTCGCAATCATTTAAATACTTATTTCAATTGTGAATAGTAGTAGAATTGAACTCCGTTTGTTAAGTTTCACAGCACGAGCCGTCTGACCATCGCCACTCCACCCAGGGCCCTGCTGCAGAAGTCCAGAAGACATCAAACCTACCGTGCACGTAACCCCTTTGTTCAGCTTAGGGTAAGTGTTAATCAGTTCCAAATACTTTTAACATAAACTTGTGCCTATTTTTCCCGAGGCTTAATTAGTGATAAACACTGTTTATTTGTCGATTAGGCATTTTTGCCGCCAGCCTTAATTTTATTCATGTACAATTTCAATCACAATAACGACCGCGAATATCTCTCTCTTTCGTCTTCTTTCTAATATTTTAGCGGAGCTGACGCCTCCATTTTGGTCCCGTCGGGCCGGATTTTTTGCATTGTAGCGACCTATAAACATTTAAAGTGCAAAGAACAAGTGTTAAAGTTCTCAGTAACCTCGAACCTTATTCAGTTTTAATAGCAAGGCATTTGCTTTATAAATAAGTTAATTAGTGATTTATAAGTGTTATTTATTGTGCGAACAATTTCGAAACGTGTTAAATTTCACAGTAATAAGCTAAGTTGCAAGCATTGCGTAATCCTGTGTAATTTTCCCGCTTCCCTTTCCTTGTCTAATTCAATACGCAGTAGTGACGTCACAAGCTGTAGCGTGCAGCCACATTCCGTTACTCAGCAGATTTATGGGACACCTGCGCAGATAAGGAACACTTGACTAAACAAGTTAGACAAGATAGGCTCAATATTGATCCGTGAAAGCTACACTGTAGATTTATCCTGTTCAATAAGGAAAACTTGCAGCCGTTCTAATCTAATGCTTATGATTTGTAAAACGTTATGTCTTTTTATTAACTTTATTATACAGTCCACTCTTTCTTAATTAAAGGTACCATTGTACGCATTAGGTTTGGTTTAAACATAATTGCAATTTAATTTAAATTTTTGGTTTTTGTTAATTTAAATTTTGTCACGATGGCTAATAACAACGCATATTGCCTTGATAAGTTGAAGGCTATATGCAGTGATTTAGAGCAAGTAAACAGCTTGCTCGGTGATAGTGAAATGTCTGAGGGCATAGTGCAGGAAGTCAGGCGCCTTCATGTCGAATTTATCGAAACTTTTGACCGCGCGGAGCAGACTTTTGACAGTCAAGCTTCCGAATTTGTCAAGAATGTCTTTATAGTAAAACGTCAATTTCAGGACACCTATCTGCCCATGATAGTAAAATATCCTAACCTCGTTAAGACGGAGGTTACCTCGACCTCGCCTGTCAAATCAACACCGACTTCACCTAACCTTCCAAGTCTAACTTTGCCAAGCTTTTCGGGCCAGAGCGACGACTGGATAGATTTTGTTACGATGTACGACTCTATGGTACATAACAATGAGACGCTTAGCAATATCCAACGTTTTCAATACTTAAAGTCCGTCTTAAAGGGAGATGCACTGGCCATCGTCACCGGACTTTCCATCTCCGAAGCAAATTACAACATTGCTTACAATGCTTTGCGTAACCGATACGCGAACCCGCGACGTCTCGCAGATCATTACTTTAACATAATTAAAGACTTTCAGCGCATCAATAATGCTTCACCCGCGGAACTAAATCGTTTCTTAACCGCGCACTCTAATGCCGTCTGTGCATTAAGAGCTATACCTCTCGAAGACTTAGCGGATTTCTTATTGTTCTCTATGGCAATTAATAATTTGGATGCCAAGACACGATTAAGTTTTGAAAGCCGACTAGGCACTAACCGCATGCCGACATATAAATTATTGAACGACTTTATAACTGAACAGGCTAGAGCCCTGGAGATGCTTAGCCAACCAGCTGCCGTGGTTGTAGCAAACGCCGGACGTGGTCAAAGACCCCGCGTGTTGGTGTCATCGATGAATAAACCCGGATTTCAAGGGGCCCTTGAACCGAATAATTACTTGTCTGAACCTAACCTCACTTTGGGTCACAGCCCTAGATTTCAATCAGTAGCGTCAAATGACAATGGCCATCAGAATAAGGACGCCCAAGGTACTATTCAGTCCAAACGTGCTGCGCCAGTCACTATGCAACCGGTTAATCAACCACTACAACCTAACTTGTTGCCTATTATGAGTGCGCCTAGAACGTCAACATTTCGCAATCGCTCGCCACCGCTTAACCTCAATCAGTCTAACATGCCTATCACGCGTGTAGGTAAATGCTACTACTGCGGAGAAAGTCACAGCATCATTAATTGTCAACGATTTATTTCTCTTACAATAGCGGAACGCATTGACGCTATTTCAAAATTACAACGGTGTTATAATTGTCTCGGCTCTCATTATCAAGCTCAGTGTCAGTCTCGTCATCGTTGTAGACAATGCAGCCAAGCACATCACACACTGCTGCACAACGACGCACCGCCGCAGCAATGACTAGCCGCCCCACGACGCCTTAGGCCAACCGCTAGCCATCCAATCGATACTAAAGCTCAACCTCGTTCTTTGTCATGCAACATTACCTCGTCTCTCGCCCTGTTGGGTACCGCGCAAGTCGTCCTACAGGACCATTATGGTCAACCTCGTTTTCTAAGAGCTATTATCGACCCCGGCAGTCAGATATCTGCCATTACGAAACAAGCTAGCGATATGTTGAGCCTACCTACTCGGCGTTCGAACCTGTCGTTGATTGGCGTCGCTGCCAAGTCTACACGTATTCACGAATACGTAACTTTAATTTTATTCTCACGACATGACGCGGGAGTCATGCTGACTACAGAAGCCGCTGTGCTCAACCATATAACTGACCCGCTGCCAGCTGATAAATTATCCTCTGCTTTAAGCGCTCAATATCAGCACTTACCGTTAGCTGATCCTCAGTTCGACTTACCTGCCCCTGTTGACATTATACTGGGCGCCGATGTCTTCACGCAAATAATTATCAACGGGCCTCGTACCATCATTCATGGCCAACCATCGGCACTTAACACACTTTTAGGTTGGGTCATTATGGGATCTGTACCTTACAGTACGCCACAACAACCACGCGTGTTTATCACCTCGCTCAAGTCTATCGACGAAAACATGCGACGATTTTGGGAAATCGAAGAGGTAAACGAGTCTAACTTGTTGAGCCCTGATGAGCAGCTCTGCGAAAATTTATTTGCCACCACTACTGAACGTGACGCCACTGGGAGATATGTCGTAGCTTTGCCTTTTAAACCTGACGCCGTCGAACTTAAGTCAAACCGTAATGTCGCTCTTGCTAGTTATCATGCTCTGGAACGCCGTCTGAGCCGACAATCGGATGTCTCACGACAATATCATCAGTTCATGAAAGAATATATGACTTTAGGTCATATGTACCCTGCCGTTAAGCCTTCGAATTATTTAATACCACATCATTGCGTTTTCAAGGCCGATAGTTCTACTACTAAATTACGAGTAGTTTTCAATGCTTCTGCGCCTGATTGCAACGCGCATTCTTTAAACCAGCAATTGCTGGCTGGCCCTAAGTTACAAAGGGACCTGTCCAACGTTATTATCTCGTTTCGATTGTTTGTTCACGCCGTCTGTGCGGATCTTAAAATGATGTACCGCCAAATTGCCGTACGCAAGGATGATCGTCGTCATCAGCACATTTTGTACAGGCCGACTCCTCATTCTCCACTGATGGAGTATGAACTAGCTACTGTCACTTACGGGCTTACCCCGTCTGCTTATTTAGCCCTATGTACACTCGAACAACTCGTCAAAGATGAGGGCGACTGTTACCCTGCTGCGTCGCACGCCATTCTTCATCAAACGTACGTTGATGATGTCGTCACTGGCGCCGATACGTCCGAGGACGCCCAGGAATTAATACGGCAACTTATTAGCATCTTCGCACTGGCAGGACTAGAGCTCAGGAAATGGTCTTCCAGCGATCCCGCGCTGCTGTCGACGCTGCCATCTTCTCACCTGGAGCACCCGTTGTTATTCCAAGACGACTCTACCGCTGTTAAAATATTGGGACTCCAATGGCATCCTGTTAATGACTCGTTTTCTTATCGTATTCAAAACTTTGTGTCGGTGCCTACGAAACGCACCATTCTCTCTTATGTCGCTCGCACCTTCGACCCACTGGGCTTCCTTACGCCTATCACATTTTGGATCAAGTCATTTTTGAAACAATTGTGGCTCGAAAGGTTATCATGGGATGAACCTTTGCCAACCGCGCTGCGCAGTCGTTGGGACAGCTTCATTGTCCACTTCGCTAAGTTAGCTGACATTCAAATACCTCGACATGTGGGCACACGTGATGCCAAACATCATTTATTAGGCTTCTGTGATGGGTCCGAAGCTGGTTACGCAGCCGCCATCTACTTGCGAACTGAATGGAACGGTTTAGTTTCCGTCAGCCTTCTAAAGGCTAAAAGCAGAGTGGCTCCCGTCAAAACACTCACTATACCTCGAATGGAGCTCTGCGGCGCCGTCTTACTGGCCAAGCTCTATAAGTCTGTTCAGCCTGCTGTGAATTTTGTGGCCGACGACACTACGCTTTTCTTCACCGACTCAGAAATTGTGCTGCATTGGCTTAGCACCCCGCCACATCTTTTGAAAACTTTCGTTGCCAACCGTGTTATTGAAATTACCTCGAACACTTCGACCAATCATTGGTACCACGTCTCAACTGTTGACAACCCCGCGGACGTTGCTTCCCGTGGGTGTCTACCCGCGCAGTTTGCTACACATCCACTGTGGTGGCACGGACCACCATGGGCGTCACAATGTACTACCTCTTGGCGTTTGTCTAAGCCAACTGGACCGAACCGCGACCTGACCGAGCTCAAGACCGAGCCTCAGGTGCTCTGCGCGACTGTCCAAGCGCCTAACCACTTATTGAATGTTATTGAGCGTCATTCCAATCTCACCACGCTGCATCATGTCTTCGCTTACGTGCTTCGTTTCGTTAACAATTGCCGCATTAAGACCCAGTCTACCAGCCATTGTCACAACACTCGCTACAAAGCCAAGAACACCGTAGCCAAGATTCCATTCGCTGCACCTTCAGTACAAGAATTAAGGAACGCCAGAAATCTTTGCGTTAAGCTCGTACAAGAACTAGCCTTCAGCGAAACGTTGCAACGCCTACACCGCGGCGTCCCGATCAGTGCTCAACTTCGCAACCTAACGCCCTTTATCGACTCAGTGGGGCTACTTAGGGTGGGCGGACGTCTTAATCATGCTGATATACCATACGCAGCTAAGCATGCCATTTTACTGCCTAAGCGGCATCATTATGTCAACCTTGTATGCGATCATTATCACCGCCTCGCCTTACATGCTGGGCCGCGTACCACGCAAGCGATGATCAATGGTGAGTTCTGGATCGTTGCGCTACGTTCGTTGTTACGACAACGCATTCATGCTTGCATGCGATGCTTTAGACTACAGTCGAAACCTCGGCCACCTATGATGGCAGCTTTACCGTCTTCTCGCGTCACTCCGTCGCCACCTTTCTGTAAGGTAGGCATTGACTTTGCTGGACCTTTCGACACTAAGGCCAACCATCTTCGTACGGCAAAGATCCTGAAAGCTTACTTATGCCTATTTGTTTGTATGGCCACTAAGGCTGTACATTTGGAAGTAGTATCAGACCTCTCTACTGATGCTTTTCTCGCCGTGCTTCAGCGTTTTGTCGCAAGACGTGGTCTGCCTACAGACATTTATTCAGATAATGGCACCAATTTTGTCGGCGCCGCCAACCGCCTGCACGAGGTCTATAAGATGCTCGACCAATCCAAGTCAATCATCCAACGCAAGCTCGCCGCACAACGGGTTGAATGGCACTTCAACCCTCCAGCCGCACCACACTTCGGCGGACTTTGGGAAGCTGCCGTTAAATCCGTCAAAGGGCTCCTACGCCGTACTCTTGGCAGTACGTTATTGAACCTCGAGGAGTTAGCTACGTTATTTATACGCATCGAAGCTATTCTCAACAGTCGACCTATTTTCGAGGTCTCGCCTGACCCCAACGAAGGAGCTTCGTTCCTTACGCCCGGACACTTTCTCATCGGCCGTCCCCTTTTAGCACTCCCTGAGGAATGTCATTTTGAACCCGCGCTCAAATCCAGATGGACTATGCTACAGCAGATGACCAATCGGTTTTGGAAAACCTGGTCTACCCAATACCTACATTCGCAGATTCAACGCTGTAAATGGAACAAAGACGCCTCACCCCTCCAGGAGGGTCAGCTTGTATTTATCACTGGAGAACATCCGAGCCCTCTTCATTGGCCAATGGGTCGGATCGTACGTCTTCACCCTGGACCCGACCGGATAACCCGCGTAGTCACCGTCAAGACCTCACATGGACAGTTAAAGCGACCTGTCCATAAGCTTGTAGGCTTTCCGCTACAACCTTAATCTCTTTACCGCTTCTTCAGCACCTTTGTGGTACAACCGCGTTTCCTCGAGTTCTTAATCTCATTCGACTTCTTCGCCTCTTCAGCAATTTTGTCCAACCTCGTTTCCTTAAGTATCTTCAACGCCATAGATTTCTTCGCTACATCTTCAGCACCTCGCTTCTTCTAGTCAACCCCGTTCACCGTCACCCAGTGGTTATCCAGGGTGGGCGGTAGTCTATTGTCTTCAGCACAGCTAATGGAGCTATTCACTTCATCTGCTCTTTTCTGCTTTCTTCGTACCCCGACCACTTCTTCTTCGGCACCCTCGGTCTCCGGTGCGCTCTAGTTCTTCGCCCTCTACCCACCTGGCGGATTAAAAACATCCGTTTTTGGTGGGCGGAATGTTGGAGTCAGCTTTGGTAGATTAAACAGCTCCAGTATCGACTTTAATCAGCCTGTGCTTTGTCTAATCGATAGCTCAATCTATGGTTTATCGTCGCTAGTTTAAGACCACGTTGTCCCTTGCCGCGCGCCTAATCCCCACCCTAGCACAGTTCCCTCACCCCCAGTCTTTTGCTTGCCGTAGACCGACCAGCACGTCCGTTGCGGGTTTAACCTTTTTCGCCAACCTCGTGGACTTTAAGTTCGCCCCGCGTATGTCTAAATTTAAGTGTTTCGTATTGTATTTGCTTTATATGCTCGTTAACCGCGAAAGTGTACATTATTTAGTCCAAGTGCCGTGTTCGAATGCACCGTTAACCTCGCCGTTACAAGCCGCCGTTACGGAGTCGCTCGCAATCATTTAAATACTTATTTCAATTGTGAATAGTAGTAGAATTGAACTCCGTTTGTTAAGTTTCACAGCACGAGCCGTCTGACCATCGCCACTCCACCCAGGGCCCTGCTGCAGAAGTCCAGAAGACATCAAACCTACCGTGCACGTAACCCCTTTGTTCAGCTTAGGGTAAGTGTTAATCAGTTCCAAATACTTTTAACATAAACTTGTGCCTATTTTTCCCGAGGCTTAATTAGTGATAAACACTGTTTATTTGTCGATTAGGCATTTTTGCCGCCAGCCTTAATTTTATTCATGTACAATTTCAATCACAATAACGACCGCGAATATCTCTCTCTTTCGTCTTCTTTCTAATATTTTAGCGGAGCTGACGCCTCCAGATATGAAACAGATTGTTTCATGTCTAAGCCATTGTTTTTGCCTCTCGGAACTATCATTATAATGAAATATATTTGTCTGCTCTAAAACATTCTTGGACTAATGCGACACATAAAGTAGGGTTTCTATTCCCTTCGTAATATTTATAACTAACCTGTTAGATCAACCTTTTCTAGCCTATTTTTTAATCACTTTATCGTTAGGTTTGGGGTGAGAGACTGTAGTGAGTGCATAGCCGTGATATTAAATCCAGGCTCTAGATCTGTACCAGAGCCTTTACATGTTGTTATATAAAAAACATATATTGTTGCTAATAATAATTTAAAAAAATATGTTGCCAATATGTGTAAATATTTTCTTAAAAATTATTTTAGCAATAAATTTTCTCTACAAATTAATTATTCAATTATTTGCATGAATTGGGGAACCAACTAAGCTTTAAACCATAAAAAGCAATTTATAATTTTTTTTACATAATTATTTTACGTATTTTAATTCATAATTATTCCTTTTTAATAATAAAGATTAATAATCAATTAAAATAATAAATTTGTACAACACAATTCAGTCACTGTGACCATTGAATTTTTTAATTAATTAGATTTTGCTGAGCTGGGTAGAACACTAATAATTTAAATCGCAATGGTTTAATGAAAGACATAATAAATATTTACAACTCACCTGCTGTGCATATATTTAGGGTGGATCATATTACTACTGTATGATCACAAAAACTAAATTGTTTTTTGTTAGTCGAATAAATACATCAGCAACTTGAATTTGGGCGTTTAATCTCGTACAAACAATAAATAAAATTAGTTTTTAAATTTGTTCGGCCATTTGAATTTGGATAGGTTTGATCAAGTACAAACAATTAATAAAATTATAATTAAATAAAATATTTGATGATTCCATCTTCACATGAACTACTAGTTTTCACTAAAACTCTTGTAAATATTTACAAACTTGCCTATTGTAGCACTTACTTATTTTATTGAGGACGGCCGTTTCGGAAGATGTGTCCCATTGTCAACTCAGACCGTAACTGGGCGTAGGTTAGGGAATTAGGGTGGGGGTGGGATATTATGGTGGTGTGGGTGTAATTTGTGAGTGTTAGGAGTTATGATGTCAAAAAGTGTGTGTGAGTTATAATGTGTTAAGTATGTGTGTAGGGTGTAGTTTGAAATGTCTGTATATTTCGCATTGTTCGGTTGTGTAACGTTGGTTATTTCTGTTGTTTATGATGAATTTTTAGGTTAGATGGTATGTCTATGTTTTGTGGAGTTGAGATGATCGGTGAAGTTTGAATGGTAATTATTGTTTGTTAGAGCGTTTATATGTTCTTGGTAGCGTGTGTAAAAAGACCTCCCTGTCCGGCCTATGTAAAAACTGAGCACGAAGTAAGTGCTACTATAGGCAAGTTTGTAAATATTTACAAGTGTTTTAGTGATTAAGTAATACTTAAGGGCTTACTTGCTGACGTGTTTTGAAACAATCGTTCCTGTTACGAAGCAAAGCCTCTATGGAGTAAAAGAAATGATTGTTTTGAAACGCGTCAGCAAGTAAGCCAGCAAGTAAGCCCTTACGTATTCACTTAGTGAAGTATTATTTAATTATAGTTCAATCAGTGAATTCAAAATGATTACAACAAGCAACTTTAAAAAAAAATAGTTTTTAAATTTGTTTGTTAATAGTTTATTATGACAAATTATAAAACAAAAAATTAAACGACCTCTTATTAGTTTTAAAACATTCCAAGAAAAGAGGTAGTTTCATTTCTATACATTATGACGTAGTTTTATTGCTGTGAATTAAATAGAACTGGTTTAATATTCAGGCATATAATTGGTCATAATAAACCAAATTAAAATTATAGTCCTCAAACCTATAAATTACTTACTTTATAACTGCTTGCTTGTCAATTCCAGTCCAGCCTAAAGCTCTGTACTGTGCTATCACGCGATGTACTTTTTTTTGAAGTGGCACTATTTCTTTGTTAGGATCAAAGTTTTGCCTAAAACAAAAATAAATACATTGTTATTGAAGATGGTGATATTAAATAAAATGATGTTTTTATTATTTTTGAAAACAAAAGTACATGAATATTTACTTTTTTCTTTAAAAACTCCAATATTAAACACAAACAATACTTATTATTGCTATGCATTAAAATAAAATTAAATGTAACAACTAATGTGAAATTTAGGTGACATACATCTACTGTTTTAATGTTGAAAATGGGAGAAAAAACTATATTTGTATAAAGTTTTATTTTTTCTAATCTAAGATCTCAGCTTTAAAAAAAAAAAAAAATCGGACTCACACAAAATTGAGTTTTTCATAAACCACTTGAAAATGGCCTTTTAATTTGTTGCTTAGTTGCCTTGATTGATTTTTCCTGAACAACGTTCATCTTTATTTTCAAATACTGACACGAAGTTTAAAAGTATAGGTTTGGTTCTTTTAATGTCTGAAATTGTTGATTGTCCAAAATTGTACATCTAAACCAACTGTACACTCATAATTTCTTTATCTAATTTGTCTATACTTAGTTTATCTACTAATAATAAATCAACTCTTTTTTTTTATAAGAAGTTATGGTAAATGACGAAATGTACTCACAAACAAAATGGACTGATGCGAAAGAGTAATGTAGGCAACCGGCGCTGGTCAACTGGTGATAGACAACAACCAAATGTGCAACACTGTACTGAAACAGTGATTGATCAACCAAATGAGAGCCTACCCTAGCTTCACAGAGAAAAGGCCAATAGCACGTAGACAGAATTATTAATTTAGAAATTGCAGTATATTTTCTTCTGTTTTTTTCGGAATTGTTGAAAGCGATTCGGATAGTCAGAATTTGGATAATTGGAGATCTACTGTAATTTGAATTATAACTTATTATTCTGCTATACAAGTCTTATATTATTCTATAACAAAATGGTTAAATGAAACTTTTCAGTTTTATTTGTCATACAGTATTTTAACATTTGTATTTCTTTTTTTAATTGCGACTTGATGTCTAATACACATTTTTCATGTCCCCAATAAACCTGTATGTGGTAGAAATAAAATTATTGAGATGAAAACAATGGGTACGATAATTAGATGCTACAACAAGCTATGCAAACCTCATAGCATTCCACCATAACTTCCGTCATAAGTGGAAGTTAACGAAAAAACAGACAGTAGTTTGATAAGATCTCCAATATCGCCGCCTTACTGAATGTGTTAAATAGTTAAATACAATGTATATTTAGTCTTGTTTGATGATCTAAAGTTAGGTCTACATTGCCGATCACGGGAGACCTTTTGGCCTTATACAGCTAGAGATTCATGCTCAGGTAACCCCAAAGGCAGTCAAAGGCAATCAATGTGTATTACTGTCCATAAACACTAAATTTAGCTATAAAATTCAACACTATATAATTTAATATGGTATAAAAATAATTTCAGTTTTTGGGGTATACATCTTGATGTTTCAGAATATTTACTTATTGATTCACTTGGTAGAATCCAACTTCTTACTGATATTTCTCAGCAGATGTGTTTTGCACTTGGTCAGTGCATTGTTCAATCTACCAAGGGCGAAACACATCTACTAAGAAGTATCAGTAAGTAGTGTTTTAGGTCAAAAAAATAAATAAATATTTAAAATAATGCTGTATACATACAAAAGAAATTTGTTTCAGTTTAAAGTTTTGAATCCTTGTTAACACGTCGAGTGCAGAGGGCATGCATCAACACCCGTGTAATGCACATGCTCTACTGGTGTCCGCGACAGTAGGTGTTCATGTATGACCCGGTCTCACTGTCAATTCAATGGTTAATTGTGAGGTTAGTTGATGCCAGAAAACGTTGAATTATTTGTCTGTTATTGTGTAAGTCTTTGAGAACATTTTGTTTTTTTCCACCATTGCTATAGGACAGGGGACTGTGTTATCATATTAGTGTTACTTGAAGTGCTTTAAAGTAGCGTTTATTAGTTTTTTACAATGAATATGGATAACGAGGATAAATTATTAGAGAATGTCTACTGTAACAACATTTGTCTAAGTAAACATTCTCCAATATTTCATCTTCTATAACTATATTTATTGTACAAAAATAATAAACACTACTATAACACACTTCAAGTAACACTAATATGATAACACAGTTCCTAATCTGTCAGCAATGGTGAGATAAAAAAAAATGTACCAAAATGTTAAAAAAACTAGCACAATAACCTACATGGGACATAAATTTTTCTGTCAATGGCTAACTTCATAATGAACCAATAAATTGGGAAGGGGAGCGGGGCGTACATGAACGCCTACCACCGCAGGTGCCAGTAGAGCTTGGGTGTTTGTGCACGCCTGCCATACTCAACGTGTTAATTGAGGTTATGTTTGTTTTTTTATGACATTTAAAATGTTTTTCCTTGTTTGAAACTACCTTTTAGTATGAAAATATTTTTATAAATATGAGGTATGTCTAATATTACAAGTTCGTGTTTTGTGATTTTACCTGTAATATCTCATGAGTGATCGATGGCCAATTACAGCTCCCGAAGGAAGTACCAACTGAAAATCTTCATCATCTAAAACAGGAAATGAGATTTCTTCATCCTTTGGGCCATCATCTGGATAACTACTACTGTAATCATAATAGGATGAATATTCCAATAAAGCTTCTCCTTCATGAATCATTTTACAGTGACCTTTATCAACCATGTGTTGTTGTGCTGATTCAAGTGAGTAAAATGCTTTACCCTTATCATTACACCACAAGCACATAAATCCCTGACAAACCTTTTCACCTAAATAACATAAAAGTCCTTTCAAGTCACTAACATATTCAATATCTGGAATAAAGAATGAGTGAGCAACTGTCATGTGCTTCAAATTTTTCATAAATCTAGCACTATGATGTGAACAAAACAAACAGTTATTTTTCAAGACTGGATTATTTTCACTATAATCTTCATCCCATTCATCTGAGTCAACCTCTTCTACTTCCACATCAGAATCATCCTCATCAGAACTTTCTTCGACTTTTTTATCAACTAACTCACATTGATTATCTCTTTTTTTATTTACCACTACTACACATTGTTTAAAAGTTGAATCCAACTGGTTTTCAGGCTCACCTGCACCTTTAGATTTTTGGGCAAGAAGGGTATTGTGTTTTTTTGAATTCAAGTGATTTTCAAAAGCTTTAGAAGTATTGAATGATTTCCTACAAACCCTACAGTTAACTTTAATTTCTTTAGCATCTGCTTCTTCCTTTTCTCTTTGCTGAAGTACACGTTTTTGAAATTCCACAGCAGTTACAGGAGGAAGTTCTGCTACTTTTCTTTTGAGGTTATAGCGATGCCAATCGGTTTTATAGTGGTGACGTTGTATTTCTGCCTCATTAAATGCCACTCTGCAACTAATACAGGTGAACTTACTCGACATCACCAAAGTATCCGCAATTTAATTTCTTGTATCTAAACTTTGCTGAACGTTCTACTTAAAAGAAAAATTTATACACGTTTATTATCAATAATCACTGTTTTAACTATTGCTCGTACTATTGCCATAAAAATTATTTCATAACTTTAGACTCATCTGTGACAAAACTCAAGTTGACCATTATGTTGTCTATGGCATACAATCCATCTAGAAATTGTTAAAGATGGCTTACTCCAAACATAATCTGTTTTATTTAGAAATGTATTATAATTGTAACTTCAGAAAGCTTTTTTAATGAGTGCAAACTTACACGATATAATCATCTTTAAGGGGAATGCGCAAATAATAATAGTAATGATGTATGTGTACAGTTGTCAACATATATTAGTATATATTAAATATATTTTATATGTGTTATTTATTTCCTAATATTATTTGATTCCATCTTCAACTTGAGCTAGTAGTTCACACTTAAATACTTAGATATATATACATCCACTTGTGTGTGTGTGTGTATATATATATATTCTTAAATTTTATAGTCCATTACGTTCGGCCTATAACCCGACACTTAATCACTTTTACATTAGTATATGACTATCCGAACTTTAAATTTTGTAAAAACGTACTGAGACAGAACGTTTTCGATCGCTCCGTAGCAATCTTCATCAGTGTCTGATGATGTATATATATATTATCATGTTCATATGGTATTTACTTGAAGCAGAACTTTATTTATTTAATGAGGGCGCTCGTTTCGAGAAATGTGATCCATGCTCAAGTCAGTCTGTAACTTGTTTCTAACTTCAACTTTAGCTACTTACTCACACTAGTATACTTTATTTAAGAATACGTTAAGACCTGCATGTGAAGTAATTGCTTTTGACGTTAGAAATGCTTCGAAAGATGAATCCATATATTTTACATGCATTTATATTTACAAGCGTATTTAAAAACTATATAAACCTATTTTATTCTTTAATTGTGGAAGACAATATAAATACTGAATTATTTAATGTCTCTTGGATATGAAGTAATATACTAGATGTATTAACATACATATTTAGACTATAATATACTAGACTATATACAGATTTAAATTAAAAATGGACATAATTTATGCCAAAGGATTTACCACTACAATTAAATTATTTTTCTCTGTTTAATTTTGTTAATCAGTTCATTTTATTAATGAATTTCTAGAAACAAATTTGAAACCCAAAACCAATTTATAGCTTATTATCTTCAAATTTGACGTCATTTGTATTTCTACTTTTTGTCACCAAAAACCATTAAACAGTTTATCAGTTGAGGATCAAGGTTTTTGTTATTGTTGTCGCTTGATTGTCAAGATGTGATATTGTGATTCCGTGTTTCTTTATTTGAGTTACATAATTACGGAGTTTTTTTGTGAATTAAGAGGCTAATATAAAATTTGGTTGAATTAATTATTAATAATGATGGTGTTCGACCAACCAGTTCTGAGTGTAGCCCCTAGTTCAATTCAATTTCACTTTTTCAGGTAAGCTGATAAGAGTAGGTTAACTCATGGATAGGGACAAGGTAGGACCTGCCAAATCGTATGTGTTGGAAAGAATGAAACGAAATTGTAGTTGTTTTATATTTATCTATTATGACATGCAATATTTGCCTCAATAAATTTATATGACACCTTGTCAGTGTTTAGGAAAGGTATATATATTGATGAATAATGTTTGCCTAGACCTTCCTATTTATTCATGCAGCATAAAAAAGGAATTGGTTATTTTAAAAATCATTTGATACAGGTATTATGTTCAAATGCTTTTTCATATTAGATGGAATTTTATTACCATATAAGAATGAAGCTAAATTTTTAAAATTATTTATTAGAATAACTATATTTTAGGTTATGAAGAATTAATGTAATTGTTTAAAATATCACAATTTTTCTTTTATACATATGATACACAAAAATATATTCTTAGCAAGATACAAATTATTTTTATTGTCACAAACAATATGAAGTGCTTAAAATTTGAAAAGAACTCAGTGTTCCAACACAAAACTATAAAAAATAAAGTTTTTAAAAATAAAATATTCAACTCTAGAATAAATACAGCTATTTTACAACATATCTGCAAAAAATCAAATTAGAATAGGTTTGGTTACTTAGAGCTTAGCTAGTGAGAACTATTCACAAAGGTAAAAGTCAAAGTAGTGGACTCAAAATCTCACAAAAATTAGTCTTTAATAAACACACAAAACAAACTAGTTTCAGGGACGAATTAGCCAAGCACTGAGGAAGGCGACTTCGTCGTTGAAACTAGTTTGTTTTGTGGGTTTATTAAAGACTAATTTTCGTGAGATTTTGAGTCCACTACTTTGACTTTTACCTTTAAGAATAGATTTGGTTTTAAAATAATAATAAGTTAACTAATGATAACATTGAACTTGCTAAACTTTTAAACTTGATATAAAAAGATATATATAAATTCAAGAGCAATACACAATCAAACAAATTATTCTAAGTTGTTGTATAGCTATATTACAATATAGCTGCAAATTATTTGATTTGTATAGATTTGTGTTAAAAAGAAACATAAAATTAAGTTTATCCTGATATGGTAGTCACGAATGTCTGAAGGTAACTTATTTATGTTGTTGGTAGACCAAGGTTTTTAACTCAATACAAGTATGCTTTACAGAGGAAATGATTTTAATTTGTTTATGTATAAATTTAGTCTAACGGGATACTTTTTTTTATTAACTTGGGAGCGGGTTTAAACTGCCCGAAGCACCGCTACCTTAGGTATATTGTTCTTAATAACGGGATACTTAAAAGCTATATTTTTTTATACCTTTGTAATAATGTAGTATAACACATTAAGGGAATTACTAACTTCATAAAGAAATGTGTTTTAATAATGAAGTTATACTGCTATCACAATAATTAAAGTGTTTCAACATCTTTTTATGTTTGCAAAACTTAAAATCACATTTCTCATTTAGGTTCTAATTTTGAGTAAGGCATATATGAAAAAAACAGAATTAGTTACTGCTTTGTAAAGTTTTGTCTAAATTTTTATATGACCTTTTAAAAACGTTTAACGGTTGAAGACAGGATGCCTTCAAGAACATTTCTAACAACAACATATTATAACATATTTAGATTTATTTGTGCATTTTATTAGTTTAATTATATTATAAATTCGACTTAGTGTAACATTTTTCTAAAGTTTGATAAATAAACTAGACAAATTTGAACGCTTGCCTATTCCATGAAGACTTGATGTTTCTAGTCGTTTATATCTTTTGACATCTTATAAGGCAGTTGAGTTTGAAACTTTACATTTCAGAATTGTAAATATTCCGTAATGTTTTTAATATATATCTTACAAATCTTTTTTTTAAAGCAGATTTTGTTCAGTAGACAGACTTTGTTTATTGGATTGTTAGGTTATCATTTCAGTGAGTAGATTGCGAAGTTGCAAAAACAATATGCAAAATGCTAATTACACAATTTACAACGAAGGGAAGACATTAAATTGAAAAAAAGTTTAAAATGTGTGTCATAAACTGGGAGCAGACAAGGATGCTGTTTATATATTTATACTAGTCATAGAGTCCAGTGACAATTACCTGTCCTCAATGTTTACATTTGAAACAAAAGTGTGTTGCATGGGACATTAATTATTTTTAAAAATTAAATGCGATATCCATGCTTCATTGAGATGTTTGTCTTTTAATTGACCTCTTCCCATTTTACTTTTCTCCAATTAGATGAATGTCACTCAAAGTTGACTTAAAGATATTTTAAAACTTACTGGGCTGTTAGACTTATACAATGTGTGTGCACCCTGATTTGCTAGGATCTTTCCAATAACATTTCTACTAATATTATACTAATATGCTTCAAATGGTTAATAATTTTCCTGGAATGTGTATAAGAAAAGACTTCAAACACACTGATAAAAAACTTCAAAGTCAAGTAATTGAGAAGCTGTGAAATGTTTAGAAATCGTTGATTCTTTATAGGGACATAATTGAAAATAAAATGTTTTCATGATTTTAAAACATACTTTGCCATATTCAATCAATTCAAACTCTATTCTGTATATTATTACGGTATAATGAAAAAAAAGTATTTTTCCTTACTGTAATCACTGCTGTCTAAGAAATTAAATAATACTTTCCTATAATGTAATTAAAATAATATTTATTCATTGGCTCCGTTTGGTAGAAAACCAGTAATTACTGTTGTTTTTCAGCAGACGTGCTTTACACTTGGTCAGTGCATTGTTCATTGTGAACCATCTTGTCTATAACTCACAGCATTTAACAATGGACTGACCAAGTGTGAAACACGCCTGCTGAAAAACAATAGTAAGTAGTAGTTTTAGTATTGAAGAAAATGTATATGCAATGTTGTTAGATAACACTTCTGGACATTGACAAAATTTTGATTATTTCAAGTTGTTTGAATGTATATGCAAGTCATTTTAAATTTTGTTTTATTTACTTTTTTTTTATTATATCATTAGTAGCTTTATATTAATCTTAGTAATAATATTACTTTTACACTTTACAACTTATATTCAAATATTTAAAGTAACACCTACTTTGATGTTGAATTTGAAGGGTTTTTTAGATAGATATGTCACATTATTTTGGTTTGTTTCAAATTCAGATTGTTACACAACTCCCTAGTGTTTTTTTCCTTCAAAATAAAACAAAGTGCTACTATAGGCAATTTTGTATATATTTTAAAATTTGTCATGCTTATTTTAATGTACATATAGGAAGAACTTACTTTGGGAGCGGGTTTTCATAGATTTGATGGTTACTCAATTTTTAAGTGAATGTATTCTGTTTAAAATGAAGTAACCACCATTTGATCCAAACCCAGTTTGCAAAAAAGTAATAATACAAGTTAAAATAAGTGTAAATGATAGAATAAACAAACAAAAAACTCGTTTCTCCATTTACAATATATTTAAACATTTGTTGATTCCATCTTCACGTGAGCTACTAGTAATCACTAGTAATACACACAAAATACACCTACGTCACCAAAATATCCCACCCCCACCCTAATCTTCGTAAACCTTGAGATCAGTTACGGTCTGAGTTGACAAAAGGACATATCTCCAGAAACGGCTGTCCTCAACAATCAAAGTAAGTGCTACTATAGACAAGTTTAAAACATTTAAAAGTGCTAGTGTTATATTTAAAGTTATGTAACTATACAATAGTATACCAAGTTTAATATTTCATATTATCAAGAATTATATTAGTTTTTAATATTAATTCTAATACATTTAAATTAAGTTCTATTATTAAGCATATTTTGTTTTCATTTATTAATGAATCATTAATTTGTGCAGTAATTATTAATTTATATTTGTTGATTCCATTTTCACGTGAGCTACTAGTTTTCACTAAACAATTATAAATATTTATAAACTTTCCTATAGTAGCACTTACTTTTTTTGTTGAGGACGGTCGTTTTGGGAGATGTGTCCCATTGTCAACTCAGACCATAACTGATCTCAAGGTTTACGTAGGTTAGGGTGGGGGTGGGATATTATGGTGGTGTGGGTATATTTTGTGAGTATTAGGAGTTATGATGTCAAAAAGTGTGTGTGAGTTGTAATGTAATTGTGTATTGAGTATGTGTGTAGGGTATAGTTTGAAGTGTCTGTATATTTCGTATTGTTCGGTTGTGTAGCGTTGGTTATTTCTGTGTTGTTTAAGAAGAATTTGTAGGTTAGATGATAACATCTATGTAGTCTATGTAGTCGTGTTTCGTGGAGTTGAGATGATCGGCAAAGTTTGATTGATAGTTATTGTTTGTTAGTGTTTTTATATGTTCTTGGTAACGTGTGTAGAAAGAGCTCCCTGTCTGGTCTATGTAAAACTGGGGCACGAACTGCAAGTTAGTTTGTAAACTGCAGTGGTGTAAATGTTGTCGATTTTGTTGTTTGGTTTAAATTGTTTATTGAGAGTGTTGTGTATGGAGTAAGCTATTTTGTAGTTGTATTTTCTTAGTGTGTTGGTTAGATTGTGGGTTTTGGGTGATCTGTATGGTATTGATAAGTATTTTATGGGATTGTCCTGTTGTGTGTTTGTATTTGGGCTATTACGTTTATTTTTTAGGTGGTTGTATAATTTGTCAATCATTGTTGAGTTGTATCTGTTAGTTTGTACTACAAACACCATAAAACATATAGCACAAACTAAGGGATACAACCAAACAATGATTGACAAATTATACAACCGCCTAAAAAATAAACCTAATAACCCAAACACACAACAGGACAATCCTATAAAATACTTATCATTACGATACAGATCATCCAAAACCCAGAATCTAACCAACCGACTAAGAAAATACAACTACAAAATAGCTTACTCCACACATAACACTCTCAATAAACAATTTAAACCAATCAACAAAATCGATGACATTTACAACGCCACTGGAGTTTACAAACTAACTTGCAGTTCGTGCCCCAGTTTTTACATAGGCCAGACAGGGAGCTCCTTCTACACACGTTATGAAGAACATATAAAAGCACTAACAAACAATAACTACCAATCAAACTTCGCCGATCATCTCAACAACTCAAAACACGACTACATAGACATAACATCTAACCTACAAATTTTTCATAAACAACACAGAAATAACCAACACTACACCGAACAATACGAAATATACAGACACTTCAAACTACACCCTACACACATACTCAACACACACTTTTTGACATCATAACTCTTAATACTCACAAAATACACCCACACCACCATAATATCCCACCCCCACCCTAACAGCCTAACCTACGTAAACCTTGATATCAGTTATGGTCTGAGTTGACAATGGTACACATCTCCCGAAACGACTGTCTTCAACAAAATAAGTAAGTGCTACTATAGGTAAGTTCATAAATATTTATAATTGTTTAGTAATTATTAATTTATTTTCTATTTTTAGTTTCTTTTCAACAATGGACAGAAATGTAGGGAAATTTAGCACAATATTTTCATGTAAACGTTTACCTATCATTATTGTGCTTCAGCACTATTGTTATGTAGTGCTTAACCAATAATGTTTAGTAGGAAAATAAGCTATTGCTACTGTAATGCTTTTTACAATTTTATAAATATTATTTTTTGTTTAGTATTACTGGTTTGATTGTTTAAATTAGTATATTACTGGTGTTATATTTTGTTTAAAAATTATATAAATTCTGTAATTTACAAAATTGGTATCAAAATAGGAAAAGCATTTGAAATTTTTATTTTTACATAATTATCGATTAATAATGTAATCTTATAAAGTAAAAAAAACCTTATGTTTAGCTGAAGATTTTCATTTATTTATGTTGGCAACATTTGAAATGTTTATTGTATAATAACTTATTTATAAAACCAAACTAATGCTAAATTACAGTAGTCTAAATTCATTATATATTCAGCTATTTTATTTTAATAAGCTGTTTACTGAGTTTGCCTCAAAATTAGGATAAAGTCTAAATTGATATGTCATATGTTCACATTAATCTGTTACTTTATTTTAGTAAGCTGTTTATTTATTGATTTTGCCTCAAACTCAGAACAATGTCTGATTAGATTCATCATATATTCAGATAAACTTGTTGCTTTATTTTAGTAAGCTGTTTGTTTATTGAGTTTGCCTCAAGCTCAGGACAAAGTCTGAATGTAGGCCTATTCATCATATACTTACACATTCATTTGTTACTATATTTTAGTAAGGTGGTTATTGATTTTGCCTCAAACTCAGGTCAAAGTCTAAATGGACTCATCATATATTCAGATTAATTTGTTACTTTATTTTAGAAAGCTGTTTATTTCTTGAGTTTGCTCAAACTCAGGACAAGGTCTAACTCAAACTCAGGACAAAGTCTAACTCGAACTCAGGACAAAGTCTAAATGGATTTATCATATAATCACGTTCATTTGTTATTTTAAATTAGTAAGCAGTTTATTTATTGAGTTTGCCTCAAACTCAGGGCAAAGTCTAAATGGATTTATTATATATCCACATTCATTTGTCATTTTATTTTAGTAAGTTGTTTATTTATTGAGTTTGCTTCAAACTGAGGACAAAGTCTAAATGGATTTATTATATATCCACATTCATTTGTCATTTTATTTTAGTAAGCTGTTTATTTATTGATTTTGCCTCAAACTTAGGTCAAAGTCTAAATGGATTCATCATATATTCAGATTAATTTGTTACTTTATTTTAGTAAGCTGTTTATTTCTTGAGTTTGCTCAAACTCAGGACAAGGTCTAACTCAAACTCAGGACAAGGTCTAACTCAAACTCGGGACAAAGTCTAAATGGATTTATCATATAGTCACGTTCATTTGTTATTTTAAATTAGTAAGCAGTTTATTTATTGAGTTTGCCTCAAATTAAGGACGAAGTCTAAATGGATTTATTGTATATCCACATTCATTTGTCATTTTATTTTAGTAAGCTGTTTATTTATTGAGTTTGCTTCAAACTGAGGATAAAGTCTAAGTGGATTAATCATATATTCACATTCATTTGTTATTTTATTTTAGTAATCTGTTTATATATATTAAGCTTGCCTCAAACTCAGGACAAAGTCTAAATGGATTCATCATATAATCATGTTCATTTGTAATTTTTTTAGTAAGCTGTTTATTTATTGAGTTTGCCTCAAACTAAGGACAAAATCTAAATGGATTCATCATATAATCATGTTCATTTGTAATTTTTTTAGTAAGCTGTTTATTTATTGAGTTTGCCTCAAACTAAGGACAAAATCTAAATGGATTCATCATATAACCACGTTCATTTGTAATTTTTTTAGTAAGCTGTTTATTTATTGAGTTTGCCTCAAACTAAGGTCAAAATCTAAATGGATTCATCATATAATCATGTTCATTTGTAATTTTTTTAGTAAGCTGTTTATTTATTGAGTTTGCCTCAAACTTAGGACAAAATCTAAATGGATTCATAATATAATCATGTTCATTTGTAATTTTTTTAGTAAGCTGTTTATTTATTGAGTTTGCCTCAAACTTAGGACAAAATCTAAATGGATTCATCATATATTTACATTCATTTACTACTTTATTTTAGTAAGCTGTTTATTTATTGAGTTTGCCTGAACCTCAGGACAAAATCTAAATAGATTCATCATATATTCATATTCATTTGTTACTTTACTTTAGTAAGCTCTTTATATATTGAGTTTGCCTCAACCTCAGGACAAAATCTCAATGGATTCATCATATATTCACATTCATTTGTAAATTTTTTAGTAAGCTAATTATTGCTTCAAACTCAATACAAAGTCTGAATGGATTCATCATATATTCAGATAAATTTGGTTCTTTATTTTAGTAAGCTGTTTATTTATTGAATTTGCCTCAAACTCACGGCAAAGTCTAAATTGATTCATCATGTATTCACATTTAATTTTTACTTTGTTTTAGTAACCTGTTTATATATTGAGGTTATCCATTTCAAACTCAGATCAATTAAGCTAGTAATATGCAGATTTTGATTTATTTTATAAAAAAGTTTTTTCACATAGGTCAGTATGTAGGTCAGTATCGAGCTAGAACTTGCCATTTCTAAATTTAAATGTTTTGGAGACAAATAATTAAATTATAAACAATAAATAAATATTGAAATCTTATTACTGTTCATGATGAGCTGGTTGTAAATTACTTATTACACTTTCGCTATTACTTGCTACCAGACTTTTTGATAACTAAAGTTACTTTTGAAATAACAAGGTAATGATTTGCTAAACTTTTATTTAAGGTAAATACGGAATATATTGAGAATTAATTGTTTCAATTGCACTATGAGATTATCTTAGTTGGCTGCTGAGAAGTGTTGAGTAAGTCACAGCGATTTCTGAAGAAAGATTTTTATAGTATGGTCAAAAGTGTATGGTTTTTGTAATAGGTCTGGTTATTTAATGTTTTTTTTTAAATTTTGTGCTGTTTTTGGTAAATTTGTAAGTTTTATTTTTATGTTTTGAGAAGTGGTTCTTTTTTGATGACATAGAGAACCTTCAGCCTATGTTTAAAATGTCTCTGTGAATTTGAACTGTTTCTATCTGGAGTTAACTAGTGTAATATTTTTTTATAGAATGTATGTGTTCTTTAGATCTTTGTTGCAACCCATTTATCCTATGTAGAATTTATTATAGTCTGTACCAGTGGTGGGTCTCGATTATTTTAACTGGGAGGGGACAAGTAAAATTCCAGTAAATCAATTTACTGCAATTTGATGGAAGCAAGTAAAAAAATGTATATCAAAACGTAATAAAGTGAAATTATTCTTACCTGGTCCTGAAAATGCGTCATAAATGTAGGCAGTAAGGCAATAGCCTATTTATTAATTTATTATTTTTTTTGTAAAATACTTGTGCTAGGCTGTCCTTTTTATTAAAAAATAAATCAATAACTGTGGTTAAGAATCAGAATTTGCTATATTTGATATTACTTATATTTTTATGATTAGAACACAGAGCGGAAGAATTAAATCTTGTTCCTTAAAGAATAAAGCGTTTTTTTAATTTTTAACATACTGAAACATCTTTCAGACTGACACTGCAACTGTTCTAGTTATAGCAATTTGAAGAACATATACTAATTTGGATTTGGAAAACCAATCTAGAAAGGAATGTTCAACAAAAAAACTGAAAAAGGTCACTGAAAGAAACCATATTCTTAAATGTCATTTTGTGTTAGGTCATTGATCAACCTTTCTTTATTTAAAAATATTGTAGTTTAACCCTTCGGTAGGCCTTATTTAGGCGCTTGGGTTACCACTTTAGCCCACTCTCTTTTTTATTAAAAATTTATTACTAAAAAATATTTTTTTAATTTGTTACTGTCATAGCTGTTTCATAATATACTTTTTAAAATATTCGTAAAAACTTATTGTAAGATTTTAATTTTACATTGGTTATAAACATTGTAATCTGATAATATTGATATTACGCCACAAATTACTCCCAACTTTAGGTGCATAAAACTTAAGTTTAGGATAATGATACTATAAAACTCATTTATTTTCAAATATAATTCATCAGAAATAGTATACAGATTTTTAAAAACAATAAAAATACATTGTTATATGTAAAAAAGTGTTCTTTACCAAATAAATACATTTTAGGTTAAATGGGTAGAACTGTGCACTTATAGACAAAGATGTTATTATTGTTCTTTCCAATGTTTTATTGCTGTATAGCTTCTATAGGAATGTCACATACTAGCAGGGTGTGATCAGGGCATATCTCTACATTGGTTGTATCACTTCTTGGTTGATCTATCCCTCCCTCTGCTGCACTTGCAGCGCCGCTCTGATGTTCAGGCCGGATTCTTCGATTCCAAAAGTTAATGATTTGCTTGCCTCTTAAGTTCTACAGGTAGCATAGTAACATTAACTCTTTCTCTTACTTTAGAAACAATTAGATCCCAATCAATTTGTGTAAGAAACTCGCTTCTTGACAATGGTAACCCTCCAGGTTTGTTAGCAATGTAAATCCTGGACCCATGGATGGGTGCTATATTTAAAAGATTAAAATAGATAGGCCACCATTTCGTATTTCTTGCTACATCAAATTTGCCACACATTTGGTCTAGTATGTCAACTCCAATCTTTGTCTTGTTCTAAAAAGTAATCATTTCAGGTTTCTGTAAACCCCCTGAATCTTCATCAAACTTGAGGTCTTCATGCATCGTGGACTTCTTACATCGTGGTACTAATGACTTCTTAGGTTTTGTGCAGTAAGATGCACGGATATTCTCTTCATCTGACAAGCAGTCATCCAAAATACCTGCACATGATAACTGGACAGGCTTTGATTCACTCATAACACTGAAGGTCATACGGGCTACAGGCATAACCCAAACAATTTTAGCAGTAAACAATTACAAAACGCACTTTGAGTGACAATCACCGGCTCAGTAAGTAGGGTAGATGACAAACAGCAGCTAATGATGTAGGCTTTTCTCCACTAGTTTTAGGAGATGTGTTGCAGCTTAAACAAAAACTATGGGCTACATTTGTAGCCTGCGCACCTACCCGAGGATTAAAGATAAGGTGTTGTTTAGAGAGAGTGGAAATATTTCTTAGTAAAAAAATACATTTTTGGAACAACTGAAACACAATCAGTTTCAGTGAAACAACTGAAAAACAATTGAAAAATTTCGAAATATTTTAAAACTATAAAATCAGCTTTTCATTAATTTACATTAATATCACACATTTCTTTTGCAGAAGCACACAAATTTTGCTTGTTTGGGGAAGGAGAGTGCATATTTTTACTAGTTGTACTGATTTTATATTTTCTGTATTTATTTGTACATTATTCAAAGTGTTTTAATGCATTTCAGACCAATAAACGGTTAGCAGTCTGCGTTTGAAAGTGTTGTACAAAATATTGACACGTTTCATCACATCAGAGGAAAGTTTAAACAATATAAAAACTTTTCATTTTGAAGTAAAATTTTCAATTCAAAATTCTCTCTTGGAGTTGTATCATTCCAGCCATCCTCATTTTCTATTGTCCCAAAACATTTGAATTATTTTCTTCTTAAATCATTAACACTGCTAAGAACTCATGACTGAAAGTCTTATGGCATTTGAGAAGCATTAGGTAATACTTTATTAGAAACTGAATTAGTACATTGCTTTGTTTTGGTTTCGAGAAAATAAAACCCACTAATTTTCGCAAAAAACAACTTAAACTATTTTATGTTTCACAAACAAGTAGTTTTAATAATTAAATTTAATTGACGAGAAAAAAGCATACATGTTTAGCATTTAGAAATTTAGATATTAACCAAATTTGAATTATATTACCACTCATTACAGCTGCACCAGCAGCCTTAGGAATAAGTTTGTGATTGAGTTAAAAAGGGTCCAAAAACAGATTTTATAATTTCCAAAAAGTTTATTAGTTGTAGGATTCTGGATATCTACAAAGGTAACAATTCTGTCTACTGGTTTATAATCTTTGATAAAACAAAATAATTAAGAATTGGTTCACACAGAATATATGACTAATGTTATCAGCCAACTCATATGCATTATTTACAATACATTATCCAGATTGTCTATAATTGTCAGGAAATTTAAGAAGTTCAAAGAATTAAAGGGAGATTGTGCCTTGTTATCACCCCTTAAAGTAAATTCATGAATATTGCAAAAATTTAAACAGTCTTTAACCTACAAGTATTTGTCTGTTTTAATAATCTATTCATTATGTTTTTGAACTGAAGTTGTAACAGCATAGTCAATTTACATCACAATATTTATTATTCCAAAAGTTTCTTGATGTAATGTAATCATCTTGAATTCACTGATTAAACTATAATTAAAAATTACTTAACTAAGTGAAGCAAAGCCTTTACTGAGCGAGTAAGCGCTTTAATTCGTAAAAGGAACGATAGTTTTGAAACGCGTCAGCAAGTTAGCCCTATGTATTCACTTAGTTGAGTAATTTATAATTATAGTATTCCATAAGCTTTTAATTTTAACAGATTTTTGAAACCAAAAGCACATTCTTTATGTTTTAAAATGTTTCTACTCAAATGCTTAAGGTTCTTACCACGATCCTCTGTCCACCAGTTCACTCCCACTATTGAATAGTAAGCAATAACAAACTTCCTTTTATAAATAAAACAGTTAATAAAAACGTTTTTGTATACCACCTAAACAAAATTTTCTATTTTTCTTACCATTCATTTAGAGGAGAGAAAAATATTTTGGGTAATGCAGGCCTCATCTTTTGAAGTCTATCCACATCTCAACAACAAAGAGCTCTTACAAAAACAAACCTCCTTTCTACAGAAACCAACAGTGACAAAACATACACACAACACTTCACCCAGCCCAACATAAATATGGTGCTTTTAGATTCATATATCACAGACCAAAATAAATACTGATTACCACAGAAATAAACAATTAAATACTTGAAAATGCACACTTGAAAATGTAAAACTAATTGCTAACCACACATTAATTGATTACCAAAGGCACAATATACAAACATCATGGGGAAAGAAATTCATCATACTCACATGTTTATTAATGATCACAAATAAGATTGCAAACACAGGATACAAACTAACATTTAAAAACAAACAACATAATACAAAGAATATACAGGATAACACAAACAAAACAATAGAAAATTTAAGGAATGGTATATACAAACTATATAGGCTTCAAAAATTCTACATTAGGCATACTGGTCACAGCTTTCAACGACAATTAAAATAAGAGCACTGTAATATAGCTCTTGAAAGTCGATTCTCAAATATATCAAGTAAGATTCTTGTTTAAGTAGCCTACTAAGTGTAAGTGATGAGTGAATTAAAAAAACAGTGTTACAATAGTTAGAAAAATATATAAATATTATATATATATAATAAATTAAAAATATTTCAAAAACAAGAATACTTTTAATGCATATATCATTCTAAGCTTTCCGCCGATAAAACAGTACCAGCATCTTCAGGAAAATAATTATCTAACATTTATAGGTTAGAGGGTTAGATAATTATTTTCCTGAAGATGCTGGTATGTTTTATCGGCGAAAAGCTTAGAATAATATATGCATTAAAAGTATTCTTGTTTTTGAAATATGAGAACATATTAATATAGTTCTTCAAAGTTGACTCACAAATATATCAAGAGATTCTTTTTAAAGTAGCTATTTATGAACGCACTGTAATATAGTTCCCGAAAGTCGACTCTCAAAAATATATCGTCAGATTCTTGTTTAAGTAGCCTACTAAGGGTAAGTGATGAGTGAATTAAAAAAAACAGTGTTACAATAGTTAAATATATATATATATATATATATATATATATATATATATATATATATATATATATATATATATATAACAATATATAAATTCCATTATATGACACACAGCTCAAACAACCCACCCCATCCCACAGTCATAAAACCATTCCCGTTAGAGCCTTTACAACTAACCGATGCCGCTAGTAGAGGGTTAGCTTCGTAAAAGGAACGAATGTTTTGAAACGCGTCAGCAAGTAAGCAATTACGTATTCACTTAGTTAAGTATTTTTAAAACTAGTAATATATATAAATTCATGATTTGTAGCTGATGTTTTTACTTTGAAATTAACCTGGACGTATTATTTATTTATCTTCAGCTCGTGTTTAATAATAATAATAGAAACCTTAGCAGGTTATTTAGTACGAAGATAAAATTCTCACTTTAGTGTTTTTTTGTTTCCCTAAGCTGTGTGAGTGGCCAGGGTTTCCATTAGGGAACAATGTTCAGCCAGTTGAATGCTAAGCTCTACAGATTAGGTCATGCTTAGATTGGCTTACAGAGAAATGGAGTATTTCATCGGCAAACGCCAATGTAGCAGATATTTTTCGTAATAAAATGATCATTGTGTGACTAATAATAGTGCTTTGCGTGTTACGGAAATTTTCTGGTCTTTTAGGTAAACCTATAATTATTCTAATTTTAAAAATACTTAACTAAGTGAATACGTAATTGCTTACTTGCCGACGCGTTTCAAAACATTCGTTCCTTTAACCCTCTACACGTACTTGAGTAGAGGGTTAGCTTCGTAAAAGGAACGAATGTTTTGAAACGTGTCAGCAAGTAAAACATTACGTATTCACTTAGTTAAGTAATTTTAAAATTAGTTTAATCAGTGAGTGAATTCAAGATGATTACATCGATTACATTGTTAACAAATGTTTTTAACTTTACTTTAGGTTGTGTAAAGGATGAAATAACTAGAACAATATTAAAAACTTAGACGTTAGTGTAATTAGGGCTGGTATGAAAAAAACATTTAGGTATAGAAATAAAAATTTAATTAATAGAATATTAGACTTAGGCTAATATAATAGCATCTGGGTTTGAAGAAATCCAGTTGGTTAGGAGAGGTCAAAGGGTTAAGAAATGTCCAGCCTTCACCTTGTATACCAGACTGGTTTCTTGAGCAACGGTTAGACGAGCGTTACTTCGGGTACGCGAACCTGCTGTGACCCTCTAGGTCAAGGGGAATTCATGCTCCCGCCTTATTCCCGTCGTTAAAGGATTGGTTGATAGCTTCACGGGCGGCTATATCAGTTTTATATTAATTTATTTATCATTTAGCTTGGGCAAAACCACTACTTACTGTTAACTTTCGAACAGACGCTTTTCAACAATGCTGCGTGCCACGGAGAAGACTTGCAAGCCACGCAGCATTGCGCAATGGACCGACCAAGTGAGAAACACGTCTGTTGAGAATGATTAGTAAGTAGTGGTTTTTTGCAAAGTTAAATTGATAAGTAAACGATAGTTTATAAATCCTCAAGACGAACAGATCAACAGTTGGAAGATTTATGTTTGTTATGTGAGAAGTGGGTGAATTTAGTATAATCTCAAATGAAGACGAGGACCTCGTAACGCCTCTACTTTAGGTATAAAGGCTTAACTAATTATATTGACCATAATATTTTGCAATATTCAGATATTTTTATTTTCCCAAGTACCAGAATAAATACTAAATAAGGATATAAATATTTTATATTAAACATATTTGAAAACAAGATTTTACTTAATTTAGTTTCCCTCTATGTTCACCTCGTGATTTATTTACTCTATGGCTGGGTTAGTTCCTAACCAATGCTGTTCAAATATAATTTATATATATGGTTAAAAAGTGTTTTAAAAAAATCATAGGTTTTTATGCGTAATCTGTAAAATATAAAGTTCCAAAGAGACGGGACTTCGCTTTTATTGCTTAAGCGGTGCCTTCGTTGTACGGCTGTTGGTCCCGTTTTCGGAAGAAACGTACAGGCAAATCGCTCGTTTGGAAACAAAAGCCTCAGAGGGTGTGGTATCAACTGCCAATCATTCTCTGAGTCTTCGTGCAGTAAGTAGTCTTAATATTTTATTAGCTTTATTTATGTAAATTATGTACGTTTCTAAATGATGATTTATCACTTGCACTTTAATGTACTTAAACAAGAATTTTACTTGGTATATATGAAAACTATCAATTACGTGTTCTCATTTTCGAGCATATTGTGATACTGTATTCTGAGTATAGATCGAGTTTAGAGTATCAGAATAAGCTCGAAAATGAGAACATGTAATTAATAGTTCTCGAAAGTTAACTCGTGTATATAGTCACTCTAGTTTGTAACTTTTTGTTTGATAGATTGTAATTTTGTAATAAGACCCTCTGATGATGACGACATGGTCACCGAAATGTGCATAAGAATTTAATTTTAAGTAACTTGTATTATATGTTATTTTTGTGGTATTGGGGCTCTTTCCAATATTTTCATTGTAATTTATTGTACCACTGTGTTCTTGATATTGTACACTTATTTTAAGCCAAATGGGACGAAATAACTACATTGCATACCTTGCCACTTTTATGAACAGTTTTTCTCCCATATAAAACTAAAATTAATTAATTAAATTTAATTATTGAATTAATATTTCAAAAACTGTATCAACATCAAGTGTCATCTACTACAAGTTTAAAGAAATGTATTTGAATAAATATATATGAAATATATGAATAAAAAGTATTTTGAGTGGATGAATAAAAAGTATTTTGAGTGGACGAATAAAAAGTATTTGGAGTGGATGAATAAAAAGTAATTTGAGTGGATGAATAAAAAGTATTTTGAGTGGATGAATAAAAAGTATTTTGAGTGGACGAATAAAAAGTATTTTGAGTGGACGAATAAAAAGTATTTGGAGTGGATGAATAAAAAGTATTTTGAGTGGATGAATAAAAAGTATTTGGAGTGGATGAATAAAAAGTATTTGGAGTGGATGAATAAAAAGTATTTGGAGTGGATGAATAAAAAGTATTTGGAGTGGATGAATAAAAAGTATTTGGAGTGGATGAATCAAAAGTATTTTGAGTGGATGAATAAAAAGTATTTTGAGTGGACGAATAAAAAGTATTTAGAGTGGATGAATAAAAAGTATTTTGAGTGGATGAATAAAAAGTATTTGGAGTGGATGAATAAAAAGTATTTTGAGTGGATGAATAAAAAGTATTTTATTAACGATTTAAACTTTGTACAAGGTCTGGTATGCGAGTTCTGCGTGCGATAATTCACGTTATTGTATCAGCAAAGAAAAGATTTAGTATTTTTTCTGGTACGGTAGTCGAGGGGATATCCCGCCCAGAAGTCGAGCAGGCCAACATGATCCGATCTATTCTTTAGTGGCATAGAAATACATAATCTTCTAGAAAAATATTTTAGTACATCTTCAGTGCTTGCTTGACGGTAGATAACTGTTTTATCATAGTGAAACAGGACCCGAGTGACTCTTATTGAAAATACCTTAAAATATGCTCTATAACAGTGTTTATCAACCTGTGAGTCGCGAATCCTTTATAAAGGCATCGTCAGTCGCAGTTTCTTTCAAAGTAAAATTAATCTACTTCAAAATAATATATTTATTAAAATTGTAAAAAATAAAGAAATGGTTAATTAAAGGCTACCATCCATTAACCATTAATGTTATGGTTGTGCCCGTTTCTTGTTGACTGTTTTTTTCCATCGTGATTTCGTTCTTGATTCGCAGAGAATTTGATCATTTTCTAAATCTGGGCGATTTTTTTTGTTTGCCTTTTATTTGACCCATGAACAAAAACATCTCCCACAAATAGGAAGTGAAAAATGGAATCAAACCTTTTAAAGCTTCTGCGCTTAGTTGTGGATACTTTGTTTTTCTGTTTGTCCAAAATACTTCTAAAATGACGGGTTTGAATCCCAAGTGAAACATTCCATCAGCAGATAATACCAAAGGATTTTCTATTAGGTTAGTTTTCAGATTGACCTCGACTGAACTAATATTAAAGCTGCAAACAGATTGAAGCTGCATCTATGCACGTCTTTGTCCAGTGTTTCCTTTAAGTTCTTGTGCCGAGAGATAATGAGACAATTCTGTTTCCAAATTCTACAAGACAAATTCATGCCAGGTATATGTGATTTGATGTTTATATCAGGGCCTCCAACAAAAAAGTGAATCGAAGGAAATAAATCAAAGGTTTTTTTCGTTTATGGATAATGACAGCAGGTTTATTTTTCCGTGAACCCATTTCGCACGGAACGAGCTCATCTGCAAAGGGTTGAGGATAGCGAGATATTTTTCCTTGCTAAGAGCGGCGCGCTTTGAAAAAGGTTGAAAAAACACTGCTCTATATGATATCGTTAATAAAATACATGTACAGCATATCATACACACGTGTACAAACTAAGCCTTAATAGGTAAAACGTTTGAGTTCGAGTAATATCCTCGTATTTGACTACAAACAGAAAATTCCAAGGTCACAAGATGGGTATTAACATGTTTTAAAGTTTCGTATATTTCAATACTAACATCAGGTGCACATACAATAGTCAAAGCAAGTAACATAAACTATCAAACGAATATGCAGAACAGAAAACGACCTTTGAACCAGCAATTACGCTCACGGGGACGTACCTAGGGGGTGTCCGGACATTCTTAGGCTAATAAATACGAAATATGTCTTTGTTAGAAATAATATGTGAATATAATCACAATGTGACAGGTGAAAAATATATACATTTGAGTACATTTTTCTGCTTTTTCTATCATTAAAAAAATTTTGTTTACGCGTTTCAGAAAAACTGTATTCTCAAAACTCTAATATTACTCTCTAGAGAGTAGAACAGGCAGAAAAATGTACGTAAATGTATACAAAAATTTCTAACAGAAGTGAAGATGAGTATAAGAAAAATATATATTAACAATTTCATTCAAGTATTAATTTGTATTTAAACTTGATACTAGTATTGATTTGTGTGTAGAAATCTAAACAAGTAGCATAAAATGTTTGTTTAAAAATCAATTCCTACTTAGGTTAAAAAAATTATATTAGCAATTTTTATTAAACAATCACCCAACATAAATAAAGTAACATAGCGTATGCGTTAAATCAGCTGTTTTATCACATAACCCATAAAACAAAATCAGCTGTTTTATGAAATCATGTTATCACTTATTTTAAGCCAAATGAAACGAAATAACTGTATTGCATACCTTGCCCCTTTTGTGAATAGTTTTCTTTCATTTAAAATTAAAATTAATTAATTTTTAATCTGATTAATGGATAAATATTTGAAAATGCTGTATTATCATCAAATGTTATCCACTACAACTTCAAAAAATTGTACTTGAACTTGAATCGATGAATAAAAATTATTTTATTAACGATTAAAAATGTAAACAAGATGTGTGTGTGTGTGTATATATATATATATATATATATATATATATATATATATATATATATATATATATATAAAAGGAGAGTGTGAGCTAATAGAAGGAATTGAAAATCGTCTTCTACCTAAGTAGCTAGTAGCAATTTTCTTCTTTTTTTTAATTAATAATTACAAACATTAAACAAAGTACTGTATATTATTTTACAAATTTTACCCTGTAGAGCAAAATGCCTCCAAACTGGAAGGGGATGTGTATGTAAACCAGAAATTCCCCCATTAGACCCCCCAAAAATTCAATATAGGGTACGATCCTGGCTCCCTCATGCCTTACATTATTTTAGCCATCTTCGAGGCCTATTTTAGAGCGTGTAATGCGTAATGATGCGTTAGTCCAACCAGGGACTGCGAACTTGACCGGTTTGCCAGAACTACCTGGGATCAATAGAACCTTCCGAACGGCCAGGTGGTCTGTAACTCAATACCTCGTCTGATTAGTAAGGTTCCGGTAGCGCAATCGGACCTTTAGGGCCTGACCCTCAGACTCGGGTCTTGATCCTAGGCGACCATGAGAATATCGCATCATGATAGCATGGTACTGGTAAAAGTAAAAAATTATTGGATCATATGGAGAAGTTCGTGTACAGTGACTTGGGTTATTATCTCCATGTGCAAACTTTTAATGGAATGTGTAAGAGACATTTTATTAAATATGCCGCCAGTTTCTTCAACACTTTGGTTAGTTTTAACAGCTGGGACAAACGTAACTGGGCATAGTTAGAACAATATTATCAAACCATTACGAAAACCTACTTTCAGGAATTTTAAATACAAAAATAGTTAATTGTGCAATTTAATTTTAAGACGTAATCATGCTTTGAAGAAGATTTAAGCTTTCCAATAAAGCGAGGTAAGGTTTTTGTAAGACGCTATTTGTAGGCTTTTGGCACCAATTACTAGAAACGGGCTTCTCTGTATGATAACTGAAATAAAAATGAGCTGCGCCGGGAATTTCCACAATGGAATTAGCGCCAATAAAAAAAAACTCTTTTAGTTCCTTTCATACCAAATTTATCGACATAGTAGGTACATAAATAAATATGGGTATGTGAGGGGTGGATGGGGGCTAATGGAGTCGTCGGATGGGATACATCTCATGGTTTGTGGGGCACCGGGGGTTTTGTCTATGTTACTGGTCATTAATACGTTATATAAATCCAGAAAACGCGACTGGGCGAATACAGAATTTTATTTGGGGGGGGGGCAGAGTAGTTGCGTAACAAACCTCCCCGGCGGAGGAGGGTCTGGAATTGCACACCTGTTCCTAACCGGTGAAGAGGAGTGTCTGTTGTTATCCCACCGTCATTTGAACGTAATTCAGTATTAAATACTGTAAATTAACTATTTTGTAAATAGTTAAAAGTTTTAAAAAGTTATTAGTTTAAAAAGTATAATAGGAATTTCAAAAATTGTTAATTGACATGTATCCATGGGAAAATTCTAATCTCGTAAACATGTAAAAATTTAACATTTCGCGCTGTCATTCACTGATTTAATTTTACTATAGGTATGTTAATTATTGCTACGGAGTAGAGGGTTAGCTTCGAAAATGAAACGAATGTTTCGAAACGCGTCAGCAAGTAACTTCAAAAGTATTTACTTAGTTACGCAATAATTGTCGTACTTACAGTTTAATCAGAGTATTCAAGATGATTACAACGAGCAATTTTAATTTTTCGACTTAAAAGTCCGCGAGCGAAACGTAATTTTTGATAAATTACTGTTGTCTCTCATTATTAGTTAAAAAAAAACGTATTTCTATTAATAGATATTTTGAATATGAATTTATGTATTTTTATTACTATTAAACTTTAATTGTTTTGTTACTTATTAAATGAAACAATCCACTTCCTCTTAAGCCACTATTTTTATTTTCAGTTTCTTTTTGACTCGAAATTGATAACAAACGTACGTTTAATAAACATAATTCATGTTTACACTCGCAGCAATGTAAGGTAAATTAAAAAAGTTGTTGATTAGCGAGTAGGGTATTTATATTTTTATATTATTGATGACGTTTCGGAAGTTTATTTTTTCCATCATCAGGTCTTGTTATGTTTTCGTTATAAATCTTCATATTATTGCAGCAATTGTCTCCATATGCACTTGTAATGTATTCGAAAAAAACACGAGTAAGCGTCTTGAAACAAATGTAGATCTACAACGAAAACATTACAAGGCCTGATGATGGAAATAAATCTATTTCCGAAACGTAGCCTTTGATATAAAAGTATATACACTTGAATCGCTAATTAACAGCCTTTTTAATTCCGTCTATTAGTTCACACTCTCATTGTATATATCTTGTACAAATGTCAATCGTTAATAAAATACGTTTTTATTCAATCAATTTCCAAATACATTTTTTAACTTATGGATGACTATTGATGTTCATACAGTTTTTTCAAATATTCATTACTTACATTTTAAAAAGTTTATGTCTCGGTCGGGTTCGAACTGAAAGACTCTATGTTTGAAATCCAGCAATTTGGCACTGAGCCGACTTTCCCATAGCTAGAAATTAGTTATTTAAACATATAGCCTATATAATTTAAGTATTATAAATATTTTTTGAAAATCAGTTCCTACGCAAATCAACAAAGAAAATTTTTATTTGAATTTCTCTATATTTTGTAATTACAATTAATATAAGTATGTGTATAGGCTACATATGTCAGAATAACAATATTAAGTGGCAAAATAGAAAGCGAATTTCCTTTCGATTTTCCATTTTCCTTTCTATGTATGGTATTGGACTATTACTTTTGTTTGTTACTATTTATACGCTTTCTTTTTTTTAGTCGCTTGCATTGTGTTGTAGTTTCTTTTCGCTTTCCTTTCGCAATGTCTGTTTGTGAAACAAAGTTCGATACAGTTAATCCAGTTTGTTTGTTTATTTTATTCATTTTTAATCCTAGAGGATTATTTATGACATTGCTGGTTATTTATGTGGTAACCATGGCAACAATTTAAGGATGTTCAATGGAGGTTTCGATGATAACCAGAAAAAGAAAAATTCATATATGTCTTTGAGAAATACATTTCTAGCTATGGGCAAGTTGGCTCAGTAGCCAAGATCTAGACTACAAACATGAAGATACTCAGTTCGAATCCGACCTTAACCCCAAAATTTTATAATTTAATTATTGAATAAATATTTGAATGAAGATACTCAGTTCGAATCCGACCTTAACCCCAAAATTATATAATTTAATTATTGAATAAATATTTGAAAAAAAAACTGTAATAACGTCAATTGTTACCCTAATATATTTAAAAAAAAATGTATTTGAACTTTATTGGATGAATAAAAATATATTTTAACCTATTGAAATTTTGTACAAGATATATATCAGGAGAGTGAGTTAATAGAAGGAATTTAATTATAAAAAAAAGGTTCCTTGCAGTAGAGAATCATTATAAATGATGGATAGATTGAGAAATTATAAACGACCAAATTAGAAACTAAAAAAAGCGAATAAATAGTAAGAAACGAAAATAATAGCCAACGCCATATACTGTATAGTAAAGAGAATGGAAGCGTGGACTATTACTAAGAAAGCTTAATATAACGATTCTATCATATGCCATATTTTTATATTAATTGTAATTATAGAATAAAAAGTAACTCAATTAAAATTTTTCTTTGTTGACCTCAGTATGAATTGACTTAAATTTTTTGTTTTATATTGGTCGCTTCATTTACGTTTACTAAAATTAGAGTCAGTTGGTAACACGCGTACAACAGACAAGCAGTGCAGGTTAGGTTTAGTTAGAAACTGAAACATTTCCGACTGGTTCAAGGAAGATAAAAGATAACGACTGTTTGTAAAAGCGGTTGGAATCTTTTTTTAAACGAGCATTAAATTTTGTGCTTTATAGCCTAAATAATGTAGGCTACTTCATACAGCCGAATGGTTTGTTGCCTTGTGTACGGCAACGATTGCCTCGAGTGTAATCGTTCCAGCCGATACGTATAATCGGTCAGCGTTTATCTAAATGTGGATCGGAGAACAAATGCGAGAACAAGATTTAAACGCCAGATTAAGATAGCAGTGTCGCTCGGCTTACCGAATGTCGTGGAAATTATTCTGATTACATCATACTGTTGTGAACAAGCCATAGTTTGCTTCAGTTTGTTCGACGGATGCATCATGGTGGTGCCGAAATACAGAAGGAACGCCAGAGGGTTTTCAGGTAGGCTCGTTTGGTTATTGTTAACAATTAAGGAAGTTTTAATATTTTAAAAATCGACTTAAAGGGCTGTTTATGATCGCTGATAATTCGGGCGTGGTGTTAACATTAGTTTTGTGTGGAGGGATGTGCAGTGGCATGGTGACAATTCAGGCCTCTCCGCAAGATTGTCATGGTGTCTATTAAATTCGGGCGTGGTGTTAAAATTAGTTTTGTGTGGAGGGATGTGCAGTGGCGTGGTGACAATTCGGGCCCCTCCGCAAGATTTTTCATAGGGTCTCTATTAAATTCGGGCGTGGTGTTAAAATTAGTTTTGTGTGGAGGGATGTGCAGTGGCGTGGTGACAATTCGGGCCCCTCCGCAAGATTTTTCATAGGGTCTCTATTAAATTCGGGCGTGGTGTTAAAATTAGTTTTGTGTGGAGGGATGTGCAGTGGCGTGGTGACAATTCGGGCCCCTCCGCAAGATTTTTCATAGGGTCTCTATTAAATTCGGGCGTGATGTTAACATTAGTTTTGTGTGGAGGGATGTGCAGTGGCGTGGTGACAATTCAGACCCCTCCGCAAGATTGTCATGGTGTCTATTAAATTCGGGCGTGGTGTTAAAATTAGTTTTGTGTGGAGGGATGTGCAGTGGCGTGGTGACAATTCAGACCCCTCCGCAAGATTGTCATGGTGTCTATTAAATTCGGGCGTGGTGTTAACATTAGTTTTGTGTGGAGGGATGTGCAGTGGCGTGGTGACAATTCAGACCCCTCCGCAAGATTGTCATGGTGTCTATTAAATTCGGGCGTGGTGTTAAAATTAGTTTTGTGTGGAGGGATGTGCAGTGGCGTGGTGACAATTCGGGCCCCTCCGCAAGATTTTTCATAGGGTCTCTATTAAATTCGGGCGTGGTGTTAAAATTAGTTTTGTGTGGAGGGATGTGCAGTGGCGTGGTGACAATTCGGGCCCCTCCGCAAGATTTTTCATAGGGTCTCTATTAAATTCGGGCGTGGTGTTAAAATTAGTTTTGTGTGGAGGGATGTGCAGTGGCGTGGTGACAATTCGGGCCCCTCCGCAAGATTTTTCATAGGGTCTCTATTAAATTCGGGCGTGATGTTAACATTAGTTTTGTGTGGAGGGATGTGCAGTGGCGTGGTGACAATTCAGACCCCTCCGCAAGATTGTCATGGTGTCTATTAAATTCGGGCGTGGTGTTAAAATTAGTTTTGTGTGGAGGGATGTGCAGTGGCGTGGTGACAATTCAGACCCCTCCGCAAGATTGTCATGGTGTCTATTAAATTCGGGCGTGGTGTTAACATTAGTTTTGTGTGGAGGGATGTGCAGTGGCGTGGTGACAATTCAGACCCCTCCGCAAGATTGTCATGGTGTCTATTAAATTCGGGCGTGGTGTTAAAATTAGTTTTGTGTGGAGGGATGTGCAGTGGCGTGGTGACAATTCAGACCCCTCCGCAAGATTGTCATGGTGTCTATTAAATTCGGGCGTGGTGTTAAAATTAGTTTTGTGTGGAGGGATGTGCAGTGGCGTGGTGACAATTCAGACCCCTCCGCAAGATTGTCATGGTGTCTATTAAATTCGGGCGTGATGTTAACATTAGTTTTGTGTGGAGGGATGTGCAGTGGCGTGGTGACAATTCAGACCCCTCCGCAAGATTGTCATGGTGTCTATTAAATTCGGGCGTGGTGTTAAAATTAGTTTTGTGTGGAGGGATGTGCAGTGGCGTGGTGACAATTCGGGCCCCTCCGCAAGATTTTTCATAGGGTCTCTATTAAATTCGGGCGTGATGTTAACATTAGTTTTGTGTGGAGGGATGTGCAGTGGCGTGGTGACAATTCAGACCCCTCCGCAAGATTGTCATGGTGTCTATTAAATTCGGGCGTGGTGTTAAAATTAGTTTTGTGTGGAGGGATGTGCAGTGGCGTGGTGACAATTCGGGCCCCTCCGCAAGATTTTTCATAGGGTCTCTATTAAATTCGGGCGTGATGTTAACATTAGTTTTGTGTGGAGGGATGTGCAGTGGCGTGGTGACAATTCAGACCCCTCCGCAAGATTTTTCATAGGGTCTCTATTAAATTCGGGCGTGGTGTTAAAATTAGTTTTGTGTGGAGGGATGTGCAGTGGCGTGGTGACAATTCAGGCCTCTCCGCAAGATTTTTCATAGGGTCTCTATTAAATTCGGGCGTGGTGTTAACATTAGTTTTGTGTGAAGGGATGTGCAGTGGCGTGGTGACAATTCACGCCCCTCCGCAAGATTTTTCATAGGGTCTCTATTAAATTCGGGCGTGGTGTTAACATTAGTTTTGTGTGAAGGGATGTGCAGTGGCGTGGGGACAATTCACGCCCCTCCGCAAGATTTTCATAGGGTTTCTATTAATACACGCGTATGTAAGAAAAATATAGTTTAGTTTTATTTAAAAAAATGATAGTTACGAGACATATTTTACGCTAAATATCGACATTAATAACGCCAAAAATATACCTGACGATGCAGAACCTATTCAGAGGCACGAACAAAGTAATAAAACTTAGTTCTACATCATAAAAATTGGATTTTTTATAAAAAAATACTAGTAATTTCATAACAAATACAAATTTTTTTATATGACGTTTTTCTTATAAAACAGAACCATAATTTAGTTTTCATTAGTATATAGCTACAAAAATTATAGTAAGATTAGTAGTATATAGCTACAAAAATTATAGTAAGATTAGTAGTATATAGCTACAAAAATTATAGTAAGATTAGTAGTATATAGCTACAAAAATTATAGTAAGATTAGTAGTATATAGCTACAAAAATTATAGTAAGATTAGTAGTATATAGCTACAAAAATTATAGTAAGATTAGTAGTATATAGCTACAAAAATTATAGTAAGATTAGTAGTATATAGCTACAAAAATTATAGTAAGATTAGTAGTATATAGCTACAAAAATTATAGTAAGATTAGTAGTATATAGCTACAAAAATTATAGTAAGATTAGTAGTATATAGCTACAAAAATTATAGTAAGATTAGTAGTATATAACTACAAAAATTATAGTAAGATTAGTAGTATATAGCTACAAAAATTATAGTAAGATTAGTAGTATATAGCTACAAAAATTATAGTAAGATTAGTAGTATATAGCTACAAAAATTATAGTAAGATTAGTAGTATATAGCTACAAAAATTATAGTAAGATTAGTAGTATATAGCTACAAAAATTATAGTAAGATTAGTAGTATATAGCTACAAAAATTATAGTAAGATTAGTAGTATATAGCTACAAAAATTATAGTAAGATTAGTAGTATATAGCTACAAAAATTATAGTAAGATTAGTAGTATATAGCTACAAAAATTATAGTAAGATTAGTAGTATATAGCTACAAAAATTATAGTAAGATTAGTAGTATATAGCTACAAAAATTATAGTAAGATTAGATGTACTTTAAAAATATTAATGTTCAATAATTAACGGGATAAACAGTTGAAGCATTAAAAGTGAAATGTAGGCTTATAACCACATGTTAGTTTGTCTTAGCAAACTTATGTGGTTTTGTTTTTATTTATAACGAAATCAAACTTAACCTGTTATTCTGTAGTTATATTCTAATGTAGTATTTCATAGTACACTGTTAATAAAGGAGCCACAATTTTAAAAAGCCATAATTTTCTGTGTAATGTGAAGTTAATTTTTTTCGAAATTTTAAATTTTTGGGACGTCAGCACTGTTTTATTATTTTCTGTTCCTAAAGACTTTCTGTATCACGAGGTATAATTATTTTTTTTTCAAATATCGATAAAGTGTGGAATTCTGATAATTATCCTAAATTATCACTTATGGTTTAAAAAAAGTACTGAATTACATCATTTATAAAGTATATAATTTATGTATCTCTGTGTAATACATAATTTATACGGCTACACACACAAACATACTCTCTCTCTCTCTCTCTCTCACACACACAAACATACTTAAATACACACACGCCACAAAAATAAACCCACTACTTGGCAAAAAACACTACTTACTGATATTTCGGATTAGATCAGTGCATTATTCAATGCTGAGTCACGGGCAATATTCTAGCAAGACTGATCTATATAGAGCGAAACGCGTCTGCTGAAAAATATCAGTAAGTAGTCGTTGTTTTGCCAAGTGATATCAATAGAAATATTTTTAAAAAAATTCAAGACGTACATTACAAAAACTGCAAGTTCTAAAGTAAAATGTCACATGATTACATAATAGGTCAGCACACCAACGGACGCTTTCTTTCTCTGTGTTTGGGCTTGCTATACCTAATCTGCATTTTAATAAAAACAATGGTTTATCCGTACGGAGTAAAGCCTATAACATAAGTCTGATAATTGTTTTACTCCCTACTCAACAATCAGCGATTTATCGAAAACTATACAGTAATACATATATTCTACACACAACTATTTCAAAAATAGTCTATCGGATAAGATAAGCCGCCGATGAGTCAGCTATGCACTTAGCATGAGCAGAGAGTAACCCGATGAACTTGGGACTTTTTGCCCGACTTAATCTTTATTTCTAATATAGAGCTGGCTGTTTTTACCTTGTGTATGTTGAAGAAATAAATTTGTAACAATAGTTGAATGGTTTTTCCTTTCATATTAGATCGAGAGACTTGTAATGTATGTTTTCAACTTATGTGTGTATGGATTTACGGCCATATAATAAAGTTATTGTTATAGGGTAAATTTAGCATTGGGTGACGCAGTAGAGGGTATCAGCAAACAAACAAAATAATGTTTAAAATAGATTAGAGAGGTTCCTACTATGATTTCAGAGCTGAAAACTAAAAAAAATACTTGTTCTTACAAATTTTATATTTAATCATGAACTAATTTTCATAGTTTTGTATCTCGTAACTAGGTTTTTCAACCTTACTGAAACGTTTCAACTATAATTAATTAATCATTAAAACAATAGTTTATGACTAGCCGAACTTTAATTGATAATTAATATATCAATATAAAATCATAATTAATAACCAATATTAATATAATTAATTAATACATAACTGAGTGAATACTTAGAGCTTAAGAGCACTTAAGAGCTTCTTGACGCGTTTTGAAACATCGAGTAGAGGCTTATAGCAGTAGCAAAATATGAATACGTCTGGACGCCAGGTCAGTTTCTCTCGCACACTCACCCTTATTTCTGCTCCATTGGTCATTTAGTTGTATCTTGCAACCAAACTCTAACTTTTTAAGTTGTAATAAAAATAGTTAATAAATATTGATTATACTTAAAATTACAAGAAAAATGATATCAAACAACCCACGATTAAAATTAAACACTAAATGCCAATACAGTTAACACGTTTTTATGTCAAGTTATCCCCTCATGAACAGTGACAATAAATTGTACATTGTTTGGTATCAATTTTCTCGTAATGATGTGCACAATTAACTTATACTAAACTTACTGAGGTGTGTTATCAAATTTTAAAACATAGAGTTTGATCAAGGAAGCACCACTAGGGGACTAATAAACAGAGAGCTGGAAGGAATAAGGCCCGTCCTAATCCTCTGCCTTTGTGTGAGTGAGCCCACCTGTCGTTCAGGGGAACTCGTATTTTGCTATTAATATAAATGTAAATTGAAATAAAAAATAATAATTGTTTGTAAATATTTAGTACGAAATGAGTCTTTGCAATGTGTTGTGAAGCAAGGGCTAGGTAAACGTGCTGTGGACAAAAGAAACGACCGTCGTAAATGGGGACTGACATCTGGTCCTTTGCAATTCAAAAATTGCTTCAGTAAAACTAGGGGAACAAAGTAAAATATGGATAAATAGAAATAGCTTTTAAGCGAGAGAAATGTTCGTATCTAGGCCTAACGGGATTCGTTAAATAAGTGTAAAATTATAAATTTGCTAATGTACTCGTGCGTTTTATTAAATGAATAACCCTTTATAGACCACAAAACCTAATAAAAGACATGTAAGAGTTACATATAACTACAAAATAGCAGCTTACTTGGTTTTAAGCTTGTTCCCGTTTAGCTTCACTGAATTTTATGTTTTTAATAA
>JBAIZL010000002.1:294600419-294720900 GCA_036971475.1 Prosapia bicincta
TGCTATAAAAATATTTTAAACTGAACAGTTTTGTAACAAATTGTGCTCTCTTAAGGAAAATCCGGTTAGTTTTCCTATAAATCGAATTATAGTAAATTGAGAGCTGTTAATAAATATCCATGCCATATTTTATATATTTTAAATATGCATGTATATATATATATATATATATATATATATATATATATATATATATATATATATATATAATATGTTTTCTTCTTTAATAATTTGAAACAACATAGGTTATTCAAATACAAGAATATTATTTATTTATATTCAAAGCTTTTCGTGGGTAAACAGTACCAACATCATCTGGAATGAAAAATACAATAATGCATTATTGTATTTTTCATTCCTGATGATGTTGGTACTGTTTACCAACGAAAAGCTTTGAATATAAATAAATAATATTCTTGTATTTGAATAATCTATGTTGTTTTAATATATATATATATATATATACATATATATATACATATATATATACATATATATGATGAATAGTTACTATCTGGAGTACATCCGTTCATTCTGCAGTCCATAAATTCGCAGTTCCGACGTTTCGCTAGAATCTCATCCAGCATTGACGAGGTGAACCCAACATCAGTAGAAGAGCGAGTTCTACTGTTGTTGGGTTCACCTTGTCAATGCTGGATGAGATTCTAGCGAAACGTCGGAACTGCGAATTTATGGACTGCAGAATGAACGGATGTACTCCAGATAGTAACTATTCATCATATTTTTCCATCTGTGAAGGAATACGTATCAGCATATATATATATATATATATATATATATATATATATATATATATATATATATATATATATATATATAATAGCGAAAAACCAGATACGGTTATCATCGACTAGCTATGTGATAAACTGATCTAAAAATACAATAGTTAAAACTAGCCCCTAAACACTAGTTCCTGTTACTACAACCTTAGGATTAAATAGTTAACTTTGCTAAACATAGAAACTATAATAAAAAATTAATGAATTAAAGTAACCAATTCAAACTAATATTAACTAAAATTGAATAAAATATTAAATAATTAAAGTAATTCTAATTTCTAAAAGTAAACATAGTATTGTTGATTGTAATTTAATAAATTAAGATGGCGTAAGAAGCGATGACATGTTCAATTACCGTGATGGCACTTAACACCACCTCTAAACTCCTTCGAAGATAGTAACAGTCATGAATCTCGTTCAACTCGTCACACTGAAGCAGAATATATTTGACTGTGATGCTACCTCCAGAAAATTGACATGGGGACTCTCATGTATTCAAACATCCATGCGTTAACAAAGTAGTAGATGCGAAGACAAGTAACCATCCCTTCCTCTCTATGATTCGAACGAACTGAAGACCTCCATGGTCGGACGGCATTCTTGATTTACCTCAGCTTATTTCCATTTACAGTCTGTAATTCTGCATTCCAGCAAGTAGTTTAGATTTATCTTTGCCTACGAAGTCAGATGCCAACACGTGTCGATGGCACCATACTTGTAGCCAATTTTGCCCCTTCTACTGTTTTTGTGTTTTGGAAAATTCCGCAGTGACCGTGAACCCAGCAAAATGCATCTTCAATACCCCGTAATTGGAGCCTATGTATTGAGCAAAGGATGTCTCCAACTAAGAGTACCTTCTACATATGCGTGTAGAATGTCCGTAAAAGACATGTTGGGATACCTCATTTAGCCATTTTGTATATTTAAGAAATAACACTTTCTGACAAGCGCCTACATATGAGAAAATCGCTGTAACAGGGGTGAATTCTGTTAACGATCTTACAGAAAAATGCCTTATATTTTTTTAAAAAAATAAAGATTTAATGGGCTTTTAAGATTTTGTTATTTCTTGCGAGCCTTTTTTACTGGATTTCCTAAATAAAAACTATATTGCACGTTTACGTACAATTAATGATAAAGTATTTAAATTTGAAGTGCATTTAAATTAAGAACACATTAACAATAAATTCAGTCAATTTATCTATTTATTAGTAAACTACTACAAACCATTTGTAACTTTCTGATGATGCTAACTAGGTTGGCGAAATGTACATCATGGTTATATAAATATTTGTAGCAAGGGTTTATAGCTATAGATTCGAGTAAATTTATCTGCCTTTCCTAACATTACAATATTTTCCTTTGTTGACGTGTTTCGGAATAGTTCCATTTTCAAATAGTAAGCAGTAAACTGATATTTTTAGCAGCCACGACTCCCGGCATTGAACAATGCGCTGACCTAGTGTGAAACGCGTTTGCTGAAAAACATCAATAAGTAGAGGTTTCTTTGCCAAGTTAATACCAAAAGTGTAAAAAAATATTGTTTCTGTACGTAAATAACATTTGACACTTTGATATTATACTGACCTCACACCTGTAGAGAATGTAGGGCATTACAGAATGAAAATATACATAAATAAACCTTTACATTAAACTTTTACGTTTCTTAATACAATTTGAAATTACCTGTAACCAAACATTCTAATTATATAAGTAGAGTTCTTATTGCTTATATTAATAGAATGTCTGGTCGCAAGTAATCTCAAATTGTAATAAGTGATTAACAACCAGCTCGTCATTAACAACAAAATTTCAAAATTATATTTCTTATAACCAAATCTATCCTATCTGGATAATTCATAGGTATATTTTAATATAGATATATAGTAATGTATAAAATAGTGGAATAATGTACTACACTCGCTATAGGGTTGTGGTTGATGTAATACCAAAGTACCTAACATTTTGTAAGCTGTTTAATTTAATTAAATGGAATTTTACACATTAATTGTCTGTCATTAGTTAACTTATATTTAACTGTTCCTAGTTATTTAATAAAATAATAATTACAAGGTGGATATATAAGTATATTACTCTTTTTAACCAACTCGATAAGTTATCTCATGATATAATAATGGAATCATACATTTTAATAGTGACTTATAATAGTACTATATTTAGTTATGTTGTATACACTATTATGGTAATTTAAACACAATGTACTAAAAAATATAAACTATATCTGCTGAGAAATATCATTGTCGTTGAGTTTAAAAGTATTAAGATAAAAACCTGAAGATGAATAAAAAATAATTTTATGTTGTGTTTTGCTTCAGGAGTTGAAAAAAGAGGTAAACAAATCTGTAAATATCAAATCCAAATGGCAATGTTTCAAGAAAGACTGAACACAATGGTGCAATGGTTTGACCAGTGGAATGAGAGCGGTCAGACCGTGGCTCTGTTCAAAATGTTAACAAGACTTCCACCAATACAAGCAAGGTTTGTTGCCATCGCCTTGGAACACAGTCTGACGGAATGTGCGGAACTCGCTTTACGTGAACAAGAAGCAAATAATCCAGGTGTGTGTTATACAAAAACAATTCAGACTATGTAAACAAAATTATTCTTGTGATTAATATATTTAAAATGATTTTTCAGTTTTGTGTGTGGATATAGTGAATACTGAAATATACGAGGCCTTTTTTAATACATGAACTGATGCCATACAAATTTTACAAAATTTTGGCTGTATCAGTTTTGTTCACTTCAAAACACTCCCCATATGTTGCTACATATTTCTTCCATCTTTTTCGTTCCCCAGTGGCGAAGGTTTTAGAATCTCATCCTTTATTGTTTTTATATAGTAGATTTTATTTGAGCTCATTATTAATATTAGGTACATTTTACTTACTCAAAAGTTTAAATAGGGCTGATTTATTTATTAAATAAAAAGAGATTTTAATGTAGTCAAAACTAAAATTTCAAGTTACGTAACGCTATTGCACATCCCCCCCCCCGTCCTCGTTTCGTAATGATAGACGTAAGCTTCCTCCCCTTTGTAATTTAGATGGACCCCTTATTAAAATGCGTTTAGTATATTATCCTTGATATTTACGTAATTCTAACATGATATTTTGTGAAGTCACCTAAACAATCTTCTTTACAAAAGGGATTAGGAGTTTGAAGAAAAATCGAGAGTTGTGTGAATAATCTTAAAAATAAGGCATTGAACAGCCTATACTGGATGTTTGTAAGAAGATAATATACATGTTTGTCATGGGCTTTTAGAAAGCTTTATGCCAGTAAGATGCAATTTTAATATTAATTCACTGGATGTACAACCAGAGCAGTATCTGACTAATAAGAGATTTCTTGCACAGGTTTTATAAGTAGCTTGATATCAGAAAGCAAGGAAGTTGCTATGACTCAACTTCTGCTGCACTTACCCCTTTTACGGCCAGGTAATGTCGAGGCAAAAATGAGGTATCTTGGTGTAGTACCTGTACTGCTTACTTACTCAATGGAAACTGGTTGTTTTGTCGAGGAGGCAAGGCAGCTTCTTGCGTACATCCTTATTCATCCTGCCTTAAGGGATGACAGAAGGTAAATTAATTAATTATAAAACTTTTCTGCTTTGATTTACTACAAAATGAACAAGTTCATTTGTTATAATCTCTAAAATGTTTAATCTAATTTGCAAGTGAACCTTGTTCCAATTATTTTATTAAAACTGTTATTAATAAACATCATATTAATTGATTCTACCTTCACATGAGTTACTAGTTTTTAACTAAAAAGACTTGTACATTGTTACACTAGCTTATACAAGCACTTACTTCAGACTGGAGATATGTCCCATTTTCAACTCAGACTGTAACTAACAGTGTTATCAGTTAAGAGGTCAGTTATGGTGTGAGTTAACAATAGGGCTCATCTCCCGAGCCTAAACAGTCACAAAAGTGCAACATTGTTACATTGTCTCTAGTATAGGTAAGTGCAATATTGTACAAGTGTTTTTAATTAATAAAAATCACTTACATGATGAGGTGTAAACTCACAAAAATTTATTTGTTGAATATAAATACAGTTGATTTATGACTCAAGAATACTTAATTTAATAAAAACTAACTTAAAATTTAAATTTAATGCATTGTTAAGTTGGTCGTGTTGTGTGTTCTTTTATACTTTATTAAGAATATGTATTGTTAAATTATTGGAAGGTTGGCTTGAGCATAAATTTCAAGAAGTTGTTGATGTTAATTGATAAGAAGTTTGGGAGTTTTTTTCAACACATTTTAATTAATTGTTTTATAGTTTCATTCTCATGGACCATCACATTTTATAGTGTGTTTTTAATTATTTAATTGGATTATTTGTGTTGTTTGTATTGTTAATTTATTAGTATTAATGACTTAAATGTATTTTGTAATGTTATGTTAATTTTGTATTTGAATTTTTTTGACGTAGAAGCTTAATTTTGTGTATTGTACTTGTAGGCCTAAATGAAGACAACAGTATAGTTGTTCAAACGTTGCCGAATTTTTAATAAATTAAGTATTCTTAACTCAGGAATCAACCATATTTTTATTTAACAGAAATCATTTACATTTTGATAATTCTAAAATGTTACAATGCTAGCAATGTTAACTGATGGTGATATTTTTTTACCTATCAAATAATACACCTATAACTTATTCAGAAACAAAAATGTTAATAAAAATGTTAAAAAAGTCTTATTAATTTTTAATTGGGAATAAAAAAATCCCAACATTACAATATATTGAGTAACTGTATTAACTTAAACTTTTGGTACATTTCGGCTGCTTAGTGAGCATCCTTTTAAGTTTATCTTTTTGGTTGTTTGTATAAAAATATGTAAAACAAGTTGATTCAAAGTATACTTAGAAATTATTTATGTTTAATCGAACCGCCTCATGAAGCAAACCACCACATATATTGGTTGCCCCTTACCCTTAATCATAGTATGAAAAAGTTAAAATGCTCGTAAAACACAATATTTTTATGTTTTAGCATATATGATTGCATCATGTTTTCTATTCAGCTTATTACATTGATACATGTTTTTAAGTTTTAGATAATGTTTATCAGATTCGTAAGACTTAAGGGGAAAACATTTAATTATAGCAAAATATATTATTGTAAGGGATGAGCATGGGCTTTAATAAATATTGGTAACATTAACAGACTTAATAATTACTACTGTATTTGTTTTTGAAACAAAATTAACAATTAAAAATTGCCCAGAGGGTGTATGAAGTGGCGACATATTCAAGAAAACGTTTGGCATCTCAATAAACAACACTACACTCTCAATAGGGATCATAAAATATATACATAGGTTACACTTACTTATCAGTACACACATATCACCTTATTTAGCACGCTAATTATTTAATTCTTATTCACAGTATAGTCCTAAAAATGGAGTTGTAGACCTCTCCTTCATCCCAATAGTATCATTCCGCTAGAAAATAATTTGATTATCTGCTACTTTACTTTTATTCTGTGTTAAACACCTCGCTTTGACCTCGCTAGAATGCGTCTTTTTTAGGAAAGTAAACCTTGAGGTATAATTTTCTCTGTATAGCGTTCCAGTATTTGGGAAATAATTTGTCCCTATCTTAACCTTTAACCCTCCTATCCTTTTCTAACATTACTACAAGTGGCATAACAGATGTAGGTACTTATGTATTATACCGAGGCCACTATTCCTAGAGGTTATTTTGCAGGGGACGTAAGAACACTAAATATTTATACAGGACAGACTTTATTTGTCTTACTGTAAAAATTATTTGTCGTTATGACGATCAGTTCTTGTTTTCTGCCACCCAAAAAAAGCATTGTTAGTGAGAATTGAGTTGAAGGCATCGCCGCGCCGCCAGTCGCGATCACTACCAATTGCCACGTATATATTACGGCAGTACCTCGATGGCTCTTGTTCCTGTATTTAGAACTTCCCCACATCTGATTCATAATGTCACAGGGAGTTAATGGTAATATATTTATGATAACCTAACTTAACCACTACAGCGCACGGTATAATAGTGGCCTCAGTATAATATGTAAGTACCCAGATATACACCTCCCCTTAATTTCAATAGCATTTATATTTACTCAAGCTAAGCAACTTTGTGCTTGCAATGGATATAAAACATAGATTTAATTTCCTACTACAAAATTATACAGTAGTTTAGGCGAAGGTTCTCAGTAATCCCATGTTGGCTATTTATATAAAAAATGTTTACCCTGACTTTCTTCCCATGACTGTATTTTTGTTTTCTCTCCCTCAAATTTCTATGCTTTGGTAGCTAGGAGGGGCTTGGATATTTATAATGCCCTTAATTAGACAGTAGGGGGCTTTGTCTACATTTAAGGTTAAACCTGGGTAAGACATATTAACCCATTGTTGATCTAATTACATGGGCGCTATGGACACTAGCAGATATGAAATAATTCCTCGTGCCAATTGAGTTGTATTTTGCTACAAAAATGTTCTGAATTCTAAAGCACTAAATATTATATTTTTTTATACTGTTGTAATTTTTTTATTTGTAATTTTGTATATTAGTTAGTTTATTATTTGTTAATTGATTATTATGTGTAATTACAATTAGTAAAAACAAATTAAAAGTTACTTACGGGTTGAACTTTGCTTTAGATTCTATGCTCCCACTGTTATTGTTCATTTCGTATGTACAGAAGAATACGCTAATTATAAAAAAACAACAAACATCAGCTACTGACTGACACCGAGAAAAAGATATACTGAGCTTCTTTCTCCAGTTCATATAAAAACTGCTAAAGAGTTCTTATTAAGGTATTTTTCTTCCTCCCCATTCTGTTGTATCATTCAATTCACTAGTTTTATACAGATTGGTGTATTACCAAACTTCATCAGTTGTGTTTGAATCTCCTTATCAGTAATGTTTAGATGTCTGACAGAAGATTAGTGGCCTATATATGGCTTTCTTTATTTTTGCTGTGTTTCGAGAGTCGATAAATATTACTTAGAAACCACAAACATCTATTCTTGTGCGTGACATATCAGAAAACAAACTCTCTTGAAGCAAACAAGAAAATCAAACAATGACGACATTCATGACTAGCTGGGTTAGTCTTTATACCTGCTATTAATAAGTTGTCGCAACTAGCTAATCTAGTCTGTAAACTGCAATGGATTAAATTTTGTTCTGGAGTTACAAGGAATATTAATGCGAGACTTAGAGTTGCACGGCACTTGTGATTTCACTTTTTTTAATAAGAGACATAGATTTTACAAATAATACTTGCATCAATACTTGAATCCTCACATTATATTCTATCTTTCAAATGCACTTATTCAATTGTTAATAATTATCGCAGATAGTAAAACTTAATTTAAAACCTAAGCAATTTATACTTTTCTCTGACGAGTCTGGTCAAACTGCTCGTGGACTAAACCTGTAGTATTCTTATATACTGGAGTGGAGGTATCACCCAACCTACTAGAAACCTCTCATTGTTTAAAAGGGTTTCTATTTTGTGTTTATGCGATTAGTTGCACTAATGCTGCCTATGAGACAATTGGCTCTTATCTTGAAGATTTGTTTGGTGGTGCACATTAACTTGATACTTGTACTTATGAGAATGCAGTCCGTTTTATGGCCCATAGTCTTAGCCAGTGGGCATTTTATTGTTTGTGATTATTAGAAGCACCATAATATTGCCACTAAATGAGAAAATAATCACAATAATATATCAATAACTTCAAGATTTGTTTTATATTGACACCAATGAATTATTAGCTAAAATCTTCAAGGATTAGAAGTGGGGAAAAGTGTTTCAAACGGGAAAGCAGTTGAAAAATTGTGCAAAAGTTTCAAGCTAGTAAACAGAAGAATGTTACAAAATAAAAGAAAATGAAACTTCAATTGAGATCTTATCTAAAGTAAGATATCGTTCATTTATGAGGTCATATGGCAAATGTTGTTGGTTTTCATTAAAACAAAAGTATATTACAAAATGATTTCAAAGACTTTGTGTGGTTTTTGTTATAAATACTCTACTATAGTTTTTTTTGTAGTATATCTGATTATCTAATGTGTAATATTCTAATTAATGTTTAAACAAATATATCTCTTTAGTTAAAATATTTTCTTATCCCAAATAAGTGTTCACTTTTACAAAACAAGCTTGTTTTAGCAATGGGCTGTCAGTTTGTAGTAAACTTGCAATTCTTTAAAGTCTGTTTAGTTCTTAGTTATAAATTACTATTTACAATAATTAAAAAATGTTTCGTATATTTTACATTGATTTTTTATTTGTTGTTGATATCCAAAGAGTATTCTTTGCACATCTGTTTAGTTACTATTTATTAGGAATATACTGTGGTTGAATTTAATAATAAATACACAAAAACCTCTTAACCACAAACTTTCTTTAATTTACCCTAATGTACATTTCAGTTACAAAGTAACCATCCTCAGAGGGATAACATACAAAGACTGATTAACGCTAGAAAAAACCCTTATTTATAATCTACAGAACTAGTCACTCCCACTCCGGCCGCTGCGGCCCCACCTGTTAAACAAGGCGTAGCCACGCCCATCGAGTGAAAGCAAGATATCTAACGTCAACTTACTAAAATATAAATAAAAATACAATAAAAACATAATTAAAATTGTTTTTTGAAATTATAACCAACACAAAATTTAATATAAAAATCATAATCCTATTTAACAAATGAATATAAAATTGAATTAGGAATAGGACCTCTATCAGAATTTAATAAATTCTCTGGTTTATGTTTACTAATTTTTAAACTTTCAAAACTATTTAATAACTTATTAGTTCTAACATTCTTAATTAACTTGACATCATTAACATCTAGATTGTGATTGGTCTCTAAAATATGGGCAGCAATACTAGACTTATCAGACCTTTGGTATTTAATATCCCTAATATGTTCCTTAAATCTAGTTATTACTTTTCGTCTTGTCTGCCCAATATACATTTTATCACAATCCTTACAATTAACTTGGTAAATCCCTGATTTATCAAGTGTTTCTACTTTATCTTTTGCATTACCTAATAAATTTTTAAGGTTATTATGATTTTTATACGCAACTCTCAATTTTACATTCTTAAAAATTCCCTCCAACCCTTTGGTTAAAACTTTGTCAAAAGGTAAACTAATAAAACGGCTTTCTTCTTTAGTTTCCAAAGGTAATGTTGTTAATTTCTTCCGAAAAATCCTAATCTTTTGCTTCCTAAGGATATTATCAATAATTTTACGTTCATAACCATTAAATTCAGCTGTACTTTTAATATGTTCTAATTCAATATCAAAACGTCTTTTACTCAAAGGAATATTAATCAACCTATTAACTAAAGAATTGAAAGCTGCAAATTTGTGTTAGTTACAATGGTTAGATTCGTTTGGAATAAATCTATCATTGGATGTTGGCTTTCTATAAATATCAAAAACTATTTTATCTCTATTTCTAATACAATAAACATCAAGAAACGGTAAACGTTTATCTCTTTCAATTTCATAAGTAAATATAATATTAGGATGTACAATATCATCCTAATATTATATTTACTTATGAAATTGAAAGAGATAAACGTTTACCGTTTCTTGATGTTTATTGTATTAGAAATAGAGATAAAATAGTTTTTGATATTTATAGAAAGCCTTATAAAAATTTATTAGGTAATGCAAAAGATAAAGTAGAAACACTTGATAAATCAGGGATTTACCAAGTTAATTGTAAGGATTGTGATAAAATGTATATTGGGCAGACAAGACGAAAAGTAATAACTAGATTTAAGGAACATATTAGGGATATTAAATACCAAAGGTCTGATAAGTCTAGTATTGCTGCCCATATTTTAGAGACCAATCACAATCTAGATGTTAATGATGTCAAGTTAATTAAGAATGTTAGAACTAATAAGTTATTAAATAGTTTTGAAAGTTTAAAAATTAGTAAACATAAACCAGAGAATTTATTAAATTCTGATAGAGGTCCTATTCCTAATTCAATTTTATATTCATTTGTTAAATAGGATTATGATTTTTATATTAAATTTTGTGTTGGTTATAATTTCAAAAAACAATTTTAATTATGTTTTTATTGTATTTTTATTTATATTTTAGTAAGTTGACGTTAGATATCTTGCTTTCACTCGATGGGCGTGGCTACGCCTTGTTTAACAGGTGGGGCCGCAGCGGCTGGAGTGGGAGTGACTAGGTCTGTAGATTATAAATAAGGGTTTTTTCTAGCGTTAATCAGTCTTTGTATGTTATCCCTCTGAGGATGGTTACTTTGTAACTGAAATGTACATTAGGGTAAATTAAAGAAAGTTTGTGGTTAAGAGGTTTTTGTGTATTTATTATCTGTTTAGTGTAGTCTGTTGTAAGAGTATGGTCAGTAAAAATAGTACACCATTATGAAATTATTTCTGTATCATGTTTCTTGTCATGAAAGATTTTGGTTGTTCAAACTTATTACTGTCTTTAATACAATATAATGTATATTAATACATAATATATACTGTTTTAATATAATGTTACAGATAATAGTGTAACAATACTGGCTTGTTGCAATGTACTTTTAATCTAATAAAGGTATATGACACTTATTAATTCAGTCACATGTGCTTTCTGCTTGAATAACCAATGTTGAAAATATATCCACCCTATAAATCATTGTGTTGAGTACTAGCTAAGCCGTTAGATATCTTGAGTTATCATGATAGAAAAATATTGATATGAAGTGCATTCAATGCTTTTAATAATATTATCTTTCAAATTCAATACTATTAGACTATTTTTAATACTGTATAATTTGAATTATAAATTTAATAAATTACTCGAATATATTACATTGTTTACAAAATAAACACAATTTGTTGTTTGTGTCCTGAAAATTTATTCTATTTTTAACTAAACAAAATTGTATAGGAATAATTCTAAATTTAACTGATTTATCGCTTTAATTTATCTTCAATCATTACTAAAACAATTAAGTTTGATCTGATAAAATTTAAATTACAGTTACGTAAAGATTGTAATAACTATAGTTATTAATTATTTATTTGGTTAGTTGATCATGTAAATGATATATTGATTTTAACACATTCTACAGTTGTTTTGTTTATCTCTGTTGCTTTATTGTTTTACAGAATATTTGAACCGTGGAGGAAATCATTGGGTGAAAAGATTATGAATGGAAATAGTGCATCTCTAAAAGGTAAAGAAATCTACATTTAACAACAGTAGAAACTTGCTGATTTGTCTTGTTTGGTAATGTTATATTACAAAAATAGAATTGAAGGTCAACATATAGTAAAAATATAAAATTCTATACAAAAATTTTAACATAAATAATAGCAAATAATATTTAACCAAGTTAATCATTTACTCAATAACAAAATAATTTTAGCATAAAAGAAGCTATCTAGAAAATAAAAATATATCTGTTTATTGTTTATTTATCGAGTTTCTATTGTTTGGATGCATTTATCTGCACTCTTCAGAAATGGGTGTGTGTTTCAGAATATATTTGTACATTTTACTTCAGTATAAGTTTCAGAAGAATATTATTTAGGTAAATCGAATCTTGACTGAGAATTGACATTTTACTGTTAATCTAATTACTTGTCAAAACAACAATAACCATTCTTAGTATGTCAACTAAAAAGCCTATAGTCAGTTCAGCCCATTTTGTTCAAACTGTATGTTGGTATTTACAGCAATGTCTTTAGTTTTGTGTTTATTTTAAACAATTATTTTGTGTTATTGCTTTTCATATTATTAGTTTTTACAGTGGGTTCTGGTATGCTTCTATCAATCACTTATTCCTGATCAGTGGTTGTTATTAACAACTCTTTTCACATACTTGAAAATAGTTTGGTAATAGCCTAAATTGTTAAAGGAGGAAACAAAATTATATAAGTTTTGACAATAATGTTTTGTATCATTAAATAAGTCATAGTGAATTGTTGAATGTGCTGTTTCTGTTGATGAGGTGATAAATTGTCGAGTGTTGATTTGAATAACTTCTACTGTCTTGGAAAAAATTAATATATTTATAGTTGTAATGGTATAAAAACATATCATCATATGTAACTTGAACGTAAATGCATTAAGATATACTATATTGTGGTGTGCCTGCTACATTTTGATTTAAAACATTTATGTTACACATAGGTTTCTCCATTTATAATGGTTTTGAATTGCCTTTTTGATGAAGAATTTTTTGTCAATCACCTCCAAATTAGATTTAATAAATCAGACTTTCTTACTAGACAGTTTTAGTTGAAAAGTCAGCCAAAGCTAGCTGTACTCCAGATGCTTTTTAAATATTATTAACCTAATATCATTGGTATTAGAAAAAAAATATTTGATATTATAACTATACCAGTTTGCAGTTTTGTTTTACTTGTCTTCAGTTTGTAGCTATATCATTTTTAGAACTTTAAGGTAATTTAAATAAGATTATTTTAAAATGAGACAAGATTTTAAAAGATGAAGCAGAAAAATGTATTGTACACATAAAATAATTATATTTTTTGATTCCATCTTCACTTCAGCTACTAATTTCACACTAAAACATACATATACATGATATGTCCTACTTGCCTTTAGTAGCTTTTAGTTTTTGTATGAATGAGGATGGTTGTTTCATGGTATCATGGGATACATCTCCCAAAATGGCCATCCTCAATTTTAAAAAAGTGGTATAATTCACAAGTGTAACATATCAACATATGTTTAAGTGTTTATTATATTATTTAATTATGGAATTAGTTTTATAATAATGGAAATACATATACATGGTAATTATTTATATGTTTGCTAAGAAATGAGTTACAGGGAAGTTTACCTATATGTACAACATGTTGATAAAATATTGTGAATGCAACATTTACAACGATACATATACTGTTTTATAATTATAGAGGAGGTATTTTTAAAGGAGGAGGTATTATAGAGGAGGAGGTATAAGCATAATGTCTTCTTTTAATTTTTTCCATGTCTCCGGCTGACCCATATTTTCGATAACTCGTATGGCCCCAGTTAGTCTGAATTATCGAGGCTCTACTGTAATACACATAAATTTACTGTAAAAACTATTGCATTAGCCTTGAATCTCTTGCATGGAAGTTTTTGCACTTGTTACTATGTGTCTGGTTAGTTACATTTAACATCTACGCTGTAGAAGTCTTGGTACATTCAGCCTAGTAGGTAAGAGTAGGAATGGTCAATCCAGTGATTTAATGGTTCGGTGATTTTAATGATATCGCCATATTTGGTTTTACTGGTGACTTTAGTACTGGTGACAAGGGTACTGAGATGGCTCAGTATGTGCCAATAACTGGTAGGCATACCACACTGGTGAAATGATTCCACACGTTGGTTTTTTTTGTTGGAAGAATTAAATTTTTTTAGGCTAATTTTGTTTAAAAATAAACTCCTACGAAATTAGAACAAACTACTGAGTGTGAAATAGTGTCTACTGTACACAACACTGTCACTATCTTGAAACCTGACAGAAATCAACCTCCCACTCACGACATAAATGAATAGAACCAGTGACAGCGCCAATCAACCAATGAAAGCTATGATAAATATCAGTAACATTTTTCAGTCACGACCAACATTTTACCCAATCACAACATACAACTCCCCTCTCCCCTTCAGTCAACGACACTTCATGATAATCGGCGCAATGAGCCGAGCGGTGAGAGCAAAGCTAGTGAACGCGACAAATCTACCAATTACAGCCGTTTCATCCAGTGAAAGAGACAAATCAGCCAAGTTGTTTGATACAGTGACTACGACATTTTGCCCAATCACAACATACAACTCCCCTCTCCCCTTCAGTCAACGACACTTCATGATAATCGGCGCAATGAGCCGAGCGGTGAGAGCAAAGCTAGTGAACGCGACAAATCTACCAATTACAGCCGTTTCATCCAGTGAAAGAGACAAATCAGCCAAGTTGTTTGATACAGTGACTACGACATTTTGCCCAATCATATCATAGGCAACTTCTGATTGATCCATTGTCACTGAAACTGGCATTTTCCATATTTTGTCGCTGGTACCACCAGTGACAAATGAATATCAGTAACAAGTCACTGTGACAGAAAATATCGACCATCCCTAGCTGGGAGTTCACCCAAAAGTTTAATTAAACCGTTTTTACCAAGATGCAACACCCCACTTCTTGTTATTAGTGTTATTTCCATCTTTAACCATTTGTAAGGTTTCTTGGGTTTGTTTTGTTTTTAGTTTTTACAGAATGAGGTCAGTTTATTATAACTATGGTCAATAGCTGCCAAACAGTGTGTTTGTAAATATTAGTAATGTAACGTTCTAGGCCTTTTTACCTCGGGTAAGTTTATATCTTTATTAAAAAGGTGTGTTAATTACTAATTAACAAATTAATTAACCTTACTTACCAGGGCTTCTAGTTCTAATGTCATAGCTCAGGCAGATACTGTCTGTAAAACACTATAACACATACCATTAATTATTGCACATCGATTTTGTACACTAATCACTGCACATCGCTTTTGGAATCAGCACTCTTAAACAAAAATGATATAAACTTTTACTTATTTGAAACATATAAATAATTGCTTCTGACTTCTTCTGAGAAGTGGGGTCGTTGCAAGGACGCGCTAACTAAAATTTCCCACCCTTACTTATTATTTTGAATTTTTTGATTGGTGCTTCGGATCAGGCGATATCAGATCATGTTTACGTCACATGGTGTGATGTGCTTATTACCCTAAGTTACTAACTCGTACGATATTTTTCTATTTCGCCCGCTAGGAGCGCTCCCCACCTACGCTAGCTTCACAATGTGCACCTATAAAACAAAAATTTTTTTTTATATTGGGACGATATAATTATTAAATAAAAATTAAATATATAAATGAATTTATATATAACACCTTATTTTTAAGAGTGTTACAGTAAATAAATTTTATAAATAAAAAAAACCTAATGTGTTCCTGGAAATTAAATTTTAAGCTTTAAAGAACTTAAGTAATAACGAGAGTATAAGGTAACTTGAGTTGGAAATAGGTATAGACTATATGGTCTTCTCAAAAGTAAGTTACACCATTTTGTTAATCCGCGTGGTTGGGGAGAGAAATATGGAAGTTGTAAGAAATTTGTGTCTGGGTGTAATAGCAGTACTATAGAATTCCTGTGAACGTGCATAAGTCAGGCTGCCTTCACTATGACAACATCATTTGCTCTTGCCGCCAATGGGTGTTTTTAATGGTAAGAAATAAATATTTGGCTGAAATTCATCTTGAGTTGTGTAGTGTTTTTGGTAAAGACATTGTGTCAAAGCAGGGATTTCTCTTCAGTACTAATAACTTTTGGAAGAGAGAACAGTGTGACATGTTGGACAAAGAACACAAGATTTTTGTCAGAGTCCTTAAGCAGCTTTTGAGTGTGAGCTCTGTAAAGTTAAACAACATCGTGTAACGTTGACTTCACAGAAAGATCTAGTTATACCCAGAGGAGTGGATATTGTTATGGGAGTATAAGTTTTGAGTGAAATGAATTATGGGAAAAAATGTGATTCAAATAATAAAGGGAATATCACTTATACTATATTAGTAAAATAATCATCACCATAAGAAGAGAAATAATTGGTTCATATGAGGGGAAATGGCATTGGGTCAATGAATATATTTAAGTAAGAAATGGAAAACCTTGAGTAGTTTTGTCAGAACATTTGGTTCACAATATGCATCCAGTTTTGTGTTGGTCCTATTATTACAAAGCATGAAGGGACTGAATTAATATATGTGAAAAACCATTCAAAACATAAATAAACCATTCAAGAACATGGTTAAAAATACAGTAAAGTCTTGATAATTCGAGATAGATGGGACCTAGACCTCCTTGGGTTACCAAAAACTTGGATTACACTGATATACGTTCTTATATAAAAAATAGGAAACAAAAAACCTAAAAAACAAAAACGTAAACAATGAAATTACAATCGCTGCCAACATAAAACAAAAAGTATAACTAAACACCACACTTATCAAACCAGACAAAGGCAACACTACAGTAATTATTAATACAAACAGTCTAAACAACAAAATCAATGAATACATAATAAATAATAATATAATACAACTACATACAGATCTAACTGAGAAATACCACTGAACCATCAAAAACTAATTAATAGGTCCAAATACATTATCAACAAAAAAGAAATAGCACCTAAAACAAATCCACCCTAAAGCACCTACCCTCCGTGCTCTCCCTAAAATTCACAAATCCAATGTTCCCATCTGAGTCATCATCAGCTACCAAAATGCCTCTACACATAAACTAGCAAAATAATCAGACAATCTATTAATTTGAACAAAAACACATACATAAAAAACCGAACAAACCTTATAAATAAAATAAAAGACATAAACATACCACACAATTCAACACTCCTATCACTCGACATAACAAACATGTATACCAACATACCCATATCTGAAACCAATCCATATCTGAAAGACCAAATTAATGCAGAACAACATACCAAAAACCCATGTCACCAAAATCCTAAACATCCTCTAAGCCAAACAAAACTATTTCACCCACAACTATAGTCGGTTCAGAATGTGTTTGCAGCAGATATAAATACTATTACGAGGCGAACACGTGCATTGGACGATAAGCTATGAGTCTGGTTCACAATCATGCATCTGCAATTAGGGCTACGTCTTACACTGGTACACTTAATCATTCGAAAAAGAGAATTTTAGACCAATGAAAGTAATAAGACTATTCAATAATTTATGCTTCAAGTTTTTAACTTACCATGTTATTATTCCATGTCTAAGGGGTCTGCAAAATTCGATTCTGATGACGACGAGGAACTGCCGTCCACAGCAATGACAAATGGCTCGATGTCTTTAATTATATTGTCTAACTACCACATATTCAGCTCTTCAACGTCCACCACACGTTTCACATACTTTTCCCACTTATCAGATGTAACACGTGAGACATCTTCAGGTAACAGTCTGTGTAATCTTTGGGTAACAGTTGCATTGTTAGACACAACATAACCTTTAACCTCAGCCCATACCATTTCTATCGGGTTTAATTTGCATTGACAAGGAGGGTTTCTCAAAACTATTCTATTTGTTTCTTTAACAATTTCATTGATGACGTATTTTTTGTATTTTGGCTTATGATAAAACAAGGGTTTTAGTAATTCGACCTTCAACATGGTTTCATCTGAAAAAATTCTTTTGTCAGTCAACCGCTTTCGAGTTTTTTGCTTATTCCAACGGAACGTAGGTAAGCGTTCTACTTATACAGAATGATATGGAGCGTTTTCCATTACGATAACGCAGTTGTCCAATTTCTGTATTATCGCGTAAAACCATTCTTTAAAAGTTTCACCATTCATTTCTGAATAGTAGTCAATATCTGATTTTGATTTGAAAATCAACAGTCCATCTTCTACAAAACCTTTTAGTGACCCAATATTAGTGACAATAAGTAAGTCTCTTACCCTTTCCAGTTAGACATTTAAACTGGCCAACAGACCCCTCAGAAAAGCATCTTTACTGGAATAGACTGACTTATCTGTCCAAACCTTTGATTTCGTATGGCCTGCATTGACCCACGTTTTGTCCAAATAATAAATCGTACGACCTTCTTCGCGATAGGCTTTTATTTTTCTCAAGTAATATCTACTCCATAGAACAATACCTTTTTTGTCCAACAGTATGCTTTTACGGTTACGTTTCTCATACCTGAAGTTTAGCTTTTTTTAATGTGTGAAACAAAGTGGTTGGTCTTAGGTTAGGTAAGCCTAACTGTTCGTTGGTATTAAATAAGTGTAGTACTTTATTTAAAGTCGGAAGTTCATTTTTAAAAAATAACTCATGTACTTTCCTCCTTATAGCTGTTTTTAAAAAGTCATCCATATTATTAAAAATAGTTTTGGTTTTGGGTTTCCTTTTGGCAGGAGACTTGAGCGTACCCGTTTCTTTTTTTTCCTTTAACGATTTGAAAAAAACACTTCGAGCAGAAACTCCTGCAGATATCGCTACCTTCTGCACGATGTCTCTGATACACTCACAACTAAAAAATGTCAGACACAATAAACAGACGAGCAAATGTAACCCTGGACGTTTCCAGACTAACTGTTAATTGGGCGGCAGGACATTTCAGTTTTGTCACGCGGTCACTCAGCCAATAGGGTTGCCAAAATCGTTATGTTCATGTGAACAGTTCACCACTCACTGCTGCAAACACATTCTGAACATACAGTATTCCCAAAGAAATGGCCTACCCACAGGAAGTCTTATCAGCAGCATCCTAAGCGAAAATTTCCTGTAACATAGAAAACACCAAGATACTCGCAAACAATACACACGCACTTAAAATCATTTACTGGCACAGATACGTTAATGATATCATAACACTATACAGAGGTAACACCCGACAATGCGAAAAACTCCTCACTCTCCTATACTGATAAAATACACACAAAACTCCACTTCATTTTAGAAATTGAAACCAACCGATCCCTAAACTTCCTCGACCTAACCATAACAAAAAGCCATACCCAAAATCACAGCTTCAACATTTACAGGAAACCCATAACGACAGACACACTTATCCACATCACCTCAAACCACCCTATCCAACACAAAGATGCTGCCTTCAGATCCATGGTACATAGACTTAAAGAAGTCAAATGACAGAAAACATAAAAAACGAACTAGATACCATTAAATATTTAGCGTACACAAATAGATACAACACCACAATAATAGACAAACTATGGCACAATATACAAAAAACCACTAAAATTAACACTACAGGGAGGGAAAACAAATACATCACAGTGTCATGCATAAACAGAACGTCAAATTAAATACCCCACAAATTTTAAAAAAAGGATACAAAATAGCATACAAAACTAATAACAAATTACAATACAAAATACAACACGACACCAACAACAATGATAAACTACAACCACCAGGCGTATACAAATTAAACTGCAACGAGTGCAACAAATTCTACATTAAGCAAACAGGTCGCAGCTTTAAACAAAGAGTTGAGGAACACAAACAGAACACCAATTCAGTATTTCACAATCACATAAAATAAACATTACACAAATACACAGACATTTACCATAACCTATAAATCCTACACATCAACAAAAAAGGACCACATCTCTCAACACATTAGAACAATAAGAAATTTACAAAAACACAAAGTACAAACGTATTAAACAAACAAACACACATACTCTTTGATACTATCAAAAACCTGCCTTTAAAAAAAAATAGACTCATTTTCTTTGCATACCGAATAGATATAAACACTGAAAACCCGACTCATTTCCTTTGTGTACCATATAGCTATAAACATTTCTTGGAAGCTGGACTGATCATTTTCTTTCTAATATATAAAATAGGCTCATATTTAACAGATGCTGGTAATATTGGGAGTCTGTATTTTGAGACTCTACTGTATATTAATATTGTGTTGGTTCTATTACAACTATTTATGAAGGGGCTGAATTACATCTATGTAATTACAGTTATCTTAACACATTTTAATTTAATTGTGTCAAAACATATATCATAAAACTAATCAAATGAAAATATTTTTACTTACTGGGTAAGAAGTTGTATACCAACTACAGAGCCAGATAAAATAGGCCCATTAATGGTATACATTTTGTTGTAGAAATTACTTAGTTTAGTAGGGAGCAAATTACCTTTACCTCATAAGACAATGCTAAGCATATAGAAGAAGCCAGATATACTAGGCCCGTGAGTAGTGGGGAGTTCTCTATTCTTGTTTTGTTGAGCATTTGTGTTGCATCTTTTCGTTTAAAAATCACAAAAAATTTACTTGGAACCAATTATTTAAGTTTATTTTTTCTTACTGGGCCATTGGGCTTTTATGGGAGACCAGGCTCTGGATATAGACTCAACAACTATATATTATATCTCTAGTAATTTCCATTATTTTATGAGTATTTGAATAAAAACATTAATGATCTATTAAAACATTGATATAACTGTTTTAAAACATCAAAATCAAGTTCCTTATGATATTAAAAATATTGTTTTCCCTCCAGATTATTTTATCTAAACAAGTTTTTGAGTAAACTACTTAAAGTAAACCTGTTACATAAAACAAGTTGTCTTTTTATCTAGATATTTTACAAAATAATCTGCTATTTTGGCCGTTTTAACTGTGCATGGCCATTAAATCCTAGTTTATGGGTTAATTTAGAAGTTGTCAGAAATGAGTCATCCATTACTAATGATTTGTGGATTTAATAATTAGTATTGTTGTCTTTTCAAATCTCTGCATTATCACTTATAAAAAAATATGTAAAGTCTAAATAAAGCTTTAAAACTGTTGAGATGTTATGTCAGTATAGTTAGATAAGGAAGTCTTGGTTGTAGATACAGTAAGTATAAATATTTCTCAAGTAATAAGAAGAATTGTAACTTATTTTAAAAGTAAATAAAATTAAGCAAAAACACTTAATTTGTTAACACTTTATGCTGAATGATGTCAGTTTAGTTTTCAAATTTAATGAGTTGTACAATAATTGTTTTGAGTTGTAAAATAAGATTCTGTATTTCGAAACATGATATTTTATGCATTCTAATTATGATTCTTTACTACTTTTTAATAACTGCTTTTCTGTAAAATGTGTATTTATTATTTTATAGAGTTCAATATCTCAAATTGTTTATTTCAAAGCACAAACAATGCCTATTATTTTTATTATTTTGTTTAACTCTTTATTGTAGTACACATTTGGAAGAATTATACAATGACTTACCCTAACATTGCTATGCTGCTTAACAATTTGAATACCAAGTCACAATGAATGAGGTGGCACCACCTTACTGGGAGTTTTTATAATAGCCTATTTATAAAATTTCATAATTTTTATAATTAATGTTTAGAAAAAATGAACTACAGTAAAACCTCTCAAACTCGACACAATGTGGACTTAAAGGTTGTCGAGTTTTGAGGTTGTCGAGTATTAGGAAACTTAAATAAAAATAACTAGGAGTTGAATAAAAACGCTTATTTAGAGTATTAAAATTGTACATTTATTGATTTATTATATATTTATATCAACATTTATAACTTATAATAAAAAAATTTTAAAAATATTTGAGACAAAAGGCCTAGTAGAATCTGAAAATACAGTGTTCATTACAATTATTACTGAAGTTGTTTATGCTGCTTATATAAAGTCCATCACAGTTAGTTATGGGAAGTTTTCTGAACACTAGAAGAAAAGTGTAAAAGTAAACTTACTGAAGTCGTTTGAAAAACCCTGTGATTGAAGACTGTTTTTCTGTCTCCACACGGCGTCTTGCAGCTTGATCACAGTCGCCTGAGGAACAGAATCTCCATTTCAGTCTCATTTTACTGCTCTAAGTACTGGAATGTCCCTTCAATAAATTTCACAGCCTCACTGTGGCTAACTATTCTTTCTTGTCGATGGTCCTCTTGCTCTTCTTCTTCCGAATCGTCCCCTTCTATGTCACGCCCTTTGACAGCTGCGATGATTTCATCTTCTCCTAATGGTTCTGATGCTCCGTCGAGATCCATCCATTCATTGACATCATTGCTTGAAGACTGTTCAAACTCTGGGATTTTTTTCGTGAGTTCAATCAAGTCGCTATTTTCAGAATTGATTCCATCGTCACGCGACAAATCATTGCCTGCGTGATCTAGAAGTTTCCTCCAAGAACGAATGAGGGTTATGGTCTCAAGCTCGATCCAGGATTGAGAGACCCATCCAATAACATCTAATAAATCGATCTTCTTTAGTTTAGCTGCCAACCACTCTCGAACAAAAGCAACTGACCACAACTGTGTCTCAACAAACACTAAACTGAACGCCCAGTGACGACAATGTAGCGAGGGTAGTTTATGACCTGCCCGGGAATCCCAGGTCAACGCGCGGCCTCACGATAAGGAAAGTGGCCACAGAAATCCCCGAACATGTGCAAACAATAGCCCGCCCTGGGCAGGTAAAGGATGCGTTGAATGACCTTGGAAAACCCAGTAACCTAGTCTGAGTCTCTAGCTCTCTCGGGCGGCGTATGTACTGATGGAAAGCTTTACGTTATGGGCGGTGTAAACAAATTATTAATTCACCAGCCCTGTCGAGTTTTACGGAATGTTGGGTTTGAGAGGTTCTACTGTACATTGAAAAATTAAGGGGAATAAATGGGCTTTCTTAATATGTATACTTTTATTTAAAGTAGAAAAAATAATATACATTTTTGAAAAAGAAACAAAAATGAAAAAATTGTGACATTATTTTTGACTTTTGAATTTTGTAATCCATTACGTTTGGTGAATCTTAATTAATTACTTTAACAATAGTTTATGACTATCCAAACTTTAAATTGCTATGTGGCGATCTTCATCAGTGTCTTCGCTCATCAGAAGACACTGATGAAGATCGCCTCATAGTGATCGAAAACGTTCTGTGTCAGTAAGTTTTGACAAATTTACAAAATTTAAAGTTCGGATAGTCATAAACTAAAGTTCAAGTGATTCATCATTTTTGTTTTCTCTCCTATTGGTTTACACTTATAGAAAATAGTAAATATAACCAGTAGTAGATCTAGACCTCTTAAGGCCTAGGGCGATAAGATAAGGCTTTGGCCTTCCGTTAAAGTCTGGGGAAGTTTTACAAAATTATTTGCTCAAAACTCACTTTTTACGTCATTTCAGATCATACCAAACATTCACAGTTAATCTGATTTTATAGGAAAATTACTTCTCTAATCAGGCTGAACTAATACAAACTCAATTCATAAATGAAAAATACTGCTTAGAATAAATTTCTTTCTTCCAAATTAATTTTCTTTCAACTGGTTTAAAGTTTTTGTTGAAGTGTAGGAAGTTTGATGTTCTGCCTTTTCATATAACTCAATTGAGCTCTAAATGTAAGGACTTGGTTTTTCATAGCACAACAGGATTAAGAAGGGCAACAAACTAGTTACCAAACCGTTACACTAATTAAATAAACTTCTTGGACTCCATATTCAACCATTTTATCATTTATCTAATACTTATTTTAGTCAAATAAACAAAAATATTGTTTTAATTTCTTGGATTTTATAGTCCATTACGCTCGGTGAATCTTAATTACTGAGGCACTGATGAAGATCGCCACATAGCGATCGAAAACGTTCTGTCTCAGTAAGTTTTAAACAAATTTACAAAATTTAAAGTTCGGATAGTCATAAACTATTAAAATGATTAATTATTTTAATGACTAAAAACAACTGAACAGTTTTTACAAATATATTCTAATAGGGCTACATTATAGAGTACGTACTACTTTAAAAACTGATGTAATAAAAATAGACCAGTATAGATATTAATAGAAAATAAACAGTGCTATAGAAATGATTATGTTTAAATAACAAATACAACTAACAGGAAACTTATATTTGGCTAAGTTAGGCCCTACTTAAGGTGGTATTGGAAAAAGAATTATTACAGATTACAGTACAATATATTATAACGTAAACATCGAAAATAACTGAATTAAAAAAACAAGGCACAACAGAGGAGTGTCTACCTGTTTATTGTATCTAAGCAATGAACAGTCCAACCCTTTCTTTCGCTGAAGTCCACATAGTTGTAAGGTGGATGTTAGATAGTTTTGATGAACAGAAGTCCCAGTGCTGAAAATTTATCTGTCGTCATAGTGTTCCTCAAATTAGTCTTGATTAACTTTAACTTTGAGAAAATCCTCTTAGCAGCTGCCAGGGTAAGAGGAAGGGTAGTTATCATAAGAGCAATCCTTAAGTTTAGGTGTTTTTCATTTATTCCGTGTTCGATGGTACATTGAAGCTATTTTATTCTCCCTCTTATATATTTTATTGAACATGCATACATCTCCAATCATTTCCAAGGCATCATAATCCCTTTTTTATCCTACAGTTAGTGAAATTTGCAAGTTTTTACAGTGTTTTAAAAGGTCTTTTGCAAATGTTGTCAAGTCTGTAATGGAGTAAAAAAAAAAAAAACTTTTCATGGTTTTTTCCAAGCCTCAAATCTTTGTTAGCAACTCATTTTCATAGTACCTACCTATCACATTGAGATATGATATTGTGTAGTTGTCTTCTGGAGAAAGGATTGAGGTGTCACCTGCAACATTATGTACTTTTTAAGAATGTTTTTTTCTTTTGTCTTAGCATATCTGTTTTGAAGGTAACTTTACTGATATCAGCACCTGATCCACTAAGTTGGTTAATTAAATCTTTTCGTCTGCCAATCTCTTTTATTTTGGTATTACCCAATTTATATTTTCTACCGAAATCACGATCACAAGAAGTCATTTTATTAAGTACAATAAAATCTTTACGTTTTGATTCACTTTTAACATAAACACATTTAATTTGGGTACATTAAACAAACGAAATAACTTACTTCCCATTACAGTGCTATATATGTTCAATGTCTAATGCACACCAACTTTTCAATGTTGAGTTGTGTGGAACAGGTAGCATGGTTGTTTGTTTACTTCACTCCTTACTCCCTGATTCCAGGAAACTATAGTCTGTTCATGGTAGGATGGACCTTGAGACATCTTTAATGTGGCAACACTGGAATAAAAAAGCAGCTGGTTAGTGATATAATTATTGGTGGTATGACACAAGTAAGTCCATAAAAAAAATTTTGAAGTGATTAATCCTAAATACAAGTACGGAGAAACACATATGATCACAAAATAACAATCGTGTTCAGTTACACTTGCACAGACTGGCGACATCAACTGTCACTTGAAACAGATATTATAACTTACATTAATGGTAGAAAATACAGAATTTTTTTAAAATGCAAATTATTGATGCGGGTTCCTTTAAGTGCAGGGCTCCGGGTGGTCACCTAGTTCACCTGTACTTGGAACTGCCACTGAATATAGTAACTTTAAAATATAAGTATATTATTATGTAAACTATAATATATAAGCTAAGATAAAGAAAACATATTAATTTTTTTCTTATTGTTTTTTTTTTAAATGACACTTTCTGGATAACTCTTTTGTATAATAATATGTAAGGTAATACCTTAGGCATGGAGATATGCGTGTTGTTATATATTATTTCATGTCTGTATATGTGTTTAGGGAACTCCTCCTTAACGAGTCTTGAAACTGCACAAGGTGGGAAGATTCGACGCAGCAATAGCTTGACTCCGCCTTTTGCAGTTACACCAAGTAATGATATGTGGAGTTCTCAGGTATGCTCATAAGTTTATTTCAAGTGTTGGCATATTCACGTTGTGTTTATTTCTGAAATAGGCATTATGCCTTGCTTCATCCATCACAACGTAACATAAATACATCGTCTTTGGGGAAATGGCTCTTTCGAGTATTAGACTCATTTTTGGTAGATGATGAACAGCCACATTTATGTTTCTAATAGTTCTAATTCAGGTTTTCTGAGGTTAATCTTTATATTCTTTCAAGTTATTGGTTGAGAATTTTTCTAAACACTACATTACTTGAAACTACAGTTAAAATTATGTTTCCTTAAATCTTAGAATTAATATGATTTTATTATTCAGTTTAATTTGAAAAGTCAAATATAAAGTTGATTAGTTTTTGAAATTGTCTTATATAGTGCTATCTTTCCTATTCCACACTAATTAGTAATTTATCTTTTTTTATAATTTGTTTTAAACTACTAAACTATTTAAACTAAAAATATTAAAGAGTTTATAATTTTTATAAAATAATACTTAACTAAGTGAATACTTAGGGCTTATTTGGTGACGTGTTTCGAAACAATCGTTCCTTTTACGAAGCAAAGCCTCTACTTTGTTTTGTAAAAGGAAGATTGTTTCAAAACTCGTCAGCAAGTAAGCCCTTATGTATTATTTAATTATAGTTTAATCAGTGAATTCAAGATGAATACAACAAGCAACTTTAATGATTTGTTATGTACTTTGTTAATTTGAAGCATGTTACTGATTTTAGTTAGTTGTCTCGTAATAACTTTGAGGTTATTATCAGGTATAAATAATTATTGATTTTTCACTATGCCTCCTTTTTGGTTCATAGCCGTTTCAACTGTTTTAGTTTTGCTGATGTGTGCCAAATTATCTACCTGCAATTTCATGCTATGATATTCTCCCGATCTTTTATATTTCTGTCCCATTCCTTAATTATTCTTTATTATTGGAGAGCAGGGAGTTGTACAACCTTACCAATATATATTCACATGGAGATTTCACAATTTATATTTACATTTTATAATTTGGATGTTCACATTAGTTGGATCAGAACATGAGAAATGAACAGATATATGTCACAGATTTTGCAAAGCTCCGTATTTCTAAAATATATCATAGGATGTGGTTCAACTTTACACAGATGTATAGCACCTTATACAACAATGCATGGTATATATTATAACTCTTATACATTACTGATACATTAAACAAAATAGATCTGTCAAGAGGAGCGTAAATATTTCAGTTTTAGAGGTTCCCTTGATTTGTTGGATCACTGTTACGAAAATTGATTCTTAGTTCTGAGTGGCTACAATTTCGGGTGGAAGTGTGGTATAATAGCCATCGAAAGACCCAAAGTTTTGACTAGTTGCATGTTAGCTTAGTTCTGAGTGGCTACAATTTATGGTGGAAGTGTGGTATAATAGCCATCGAAAGACCTAAAGTTTTGACTAGTTGCATGTTAGCCTATCAATTTTCATGACCCTAACACTAATTCTGTGTCTGTTGGTTTGATAGTTAGACTGTCTGTGGTTGGATCCATGAGTAATATTTACACTGTAGTTAGTATATGATATTACTTAAGTATAAGATAACTCCGGAATTCTAAGATATATTTTGGTTACTAGACTATTAAACTATTTTTCTTGTGTAGTATTTGTATATGCTTTAAATATATATGTTATGCGAGGAGTTTACATGTTTTTTGTCTATAAAGATCCAACTACTTGAAACACACTATAATTGTTTTTAGGCCGGAAAGTTGTTTGTCATTGTTGTAGTAATAATTCTATATTATTATTATTGGGTTTAGTAAAAATTCATTAATTTCAGTGAAAGGAATGAATGTGATTCATTTTGTCCATTTGTTCAGAGATCAAGCTGTGTTTAAAGGATTTCACAATTAGACAAGCTACTTAATCACAAATAATTTAAATCACGTAACTTAATCATTGTTTTCAGATAAATTATTTTTTATCATTGTTATTATGTAAAACTACATTATCATTAATAAATCAGTTCTTTCCTTCTATCTTCTAACACAATACAGACTACTTCAATATTAACATTGAAAATCAGTGAGATGTTAGATAAAATATTTTATGAAATCAGAACTGCTAACTTAGAAAACGGAGTAGTGGTCTGCTTCATTCGTGAGGTCATAAAATATAGAATGAAAGTACACCTCAATAAAATTTATGCATTTAAAAAATAATTTGAACAAAATTTGTTAAGTTAGGTTTTCCTTCAGCATTATTTTTGTGCCTTTGAAGGATATTATTAAATGAATATAATACGTAATTACTTTTTTGCTATTAACTACAAATCTTTAGACTGATATTTCTCTACAGTGTAGTTTTATCTGGAATGGTTTCTTGACAATGGAAGCCCAAAATGAATATAGTAGTATGACAATTTCCATGTTGAAACAATATTTAAATGAATAGCTTTATCCAAATCAAATTAATTTAACTACTAAAGCTTTAATTGTCAGTTAGTCAAAGATAGTATGAAAAAAATTCTTAATAGTTATTGTCTTAAACAGTCAGCTTTAAGGAATCAGTAGATCTTATTGCAACCTCTCTTATTACAATAGGAGGGAACTTATTACATCTCTCTATTGTATAGAGTTTTATACAGAGTGCTACATCGCCAGCAGGAAGGCTGAATAACACAGTTATACCCCAAAAATAAAATTTAGACAGCCCCCACCTCACAAAAGAAATTTCCCTAACAGGCTTCCTACTGCTGTTTGCATATTTATAATATACATAGTAAAATATTGAAAACCTTACCTTTTTGTGTCACAAAATAATTATGAAATGGTTACGTTTGTAGCTAGATCCTTGGGGTAAATCTGATTGTTCGGAGATTGATCCCTTGGTCTCCGCTAGTACTGGCCTGGTCCCAGTTCCCTACGACATGTGCTCAATCGCTTCTCTTATTCGAATCCTGGTCCTGACCTCCTATTTTAATTAAATCACTGGCAATATCAAATACATAGCGATCAGCTGATAATTAACTTAGACTGATCAGTGCTGCCCTCAATTGAATCTCTGATTAACTACTTGCACTAACTATCGTCTACTTGGCGGAAATACAGAAAAACCCAGGCATGTTTTGGAAAAATCCCAAGACGAAGCATTCACATCATTTCCCAAAGATAAATGGGCCACAGAGCTTGAATCAAAACTTTAGTTTCAAAAACAATTTATGGCACAGGTAAATAGGGCCGGGTTGGGTTGGAAAAAGGCAAGGAAAGATCGAGATATAAAATCCTTTCTACAACAAGAGGAAAATGACAGTTAAAAATTGCACGCAATGAAACTAGAAATGCAGAATGAGTGGTTAACCATAGGTGGGTTTTGCATCCCGTTAGCTTTGAAGTAGCTTAATATATGACTGGTCGCCTGCCCTATTGAACTTTTACCTTAATGCCTTCCAGATCAGAGTAACTTAGTAAGGTGAGAGAAAGCCTTTGAAAAATCTTGTAATACTTGTGGTGAGGCACTACATAGCCAGGCACTTATTGGTGGGATGTAAAGTGCTTTTTGATAGGGACCATTACTCACATCGCCATGATAGAGTACTTCAAATCATACATGAAGCTGTATATATCTCGGTAGCTAGTGCTCAAAGAGGATTGCCCACAAGTAGAAGAGAAGTCTGCTTTGTAAAAGCCGGCTCAACTGTAAAGAGCAAGCCTTACTCAATCCTTGGCACTGCATCTGATTGGACTATTCTATTTAATCAATTTTTATTTTAATCTTGATAAATTTGAGGATGTTTCATAATCATTTCTTTGTTTATTTTTTCAATTTTTTAAGGTTGTTTACTGGTTTTATACTTTTAACGCAACTTACATCCTGATTTCGTCATAAGATAATTAAATTGATTTCAAATCAAGTCTTATAGAAAATACTTTTCTATAAACAGTTCATGTTCTTGTTAGCTGGCACACTTTAAATATACAACATAATACTCGATGCCATTGTTACTCATAAAGAGTTATTAGATGATAAGTGTTGTGATACTTGTAACTAAAAACATTACAGTTACATTTTAAGAACTGCCACAATTTTTTCACAAATGTTTCAAGTTTGTTGAATGATATTTTAAACTTTTTTAAAAGTTTTTCTTCTGACTTGTAAATTTAGATAGACTCTTACTGCATAGTTAAAAAAAACAATTTATTTACTCTAATATTTTATTGCAAAGCATTACAATCTATATTTTATAATTTTTATTTTAAAATTCTTCAAGAAATTATTTTATATTCGTATACAAGTATACTTTAATTTATTTTTATTTAGTTTGATCTTTATTTTTAGGACGATCTTTCAGTAGTTCGGAAAGGTTCTAACAGAAGGTTCTCGCTTTCTCTTTCTGAACATGGTGGAGGACCTCCTTTATCTCCACAGTCATCTCAAGCTTCTTCAGGGAGTGGGTCAGAAACACACTTGGATGAATTGAAGCCAGGCTATGAAGCTCCCGGTATGAAAGGTATGAACAGTTTAAATTTATTGAAATAAATATCATAGTAAAGCTAAATATACTCCATGACTTGAAATTTGTTTACAGAAATTACAGCAGAAATTACACACACACACACACACACACACACACACACACACACACACACACACTCATGCTCGCATGCACCCACACACAAAAATATGTTTTTTAGCATACATTGCTATATGATTATTTGCAACTATCACTGTAACACTCAGCTATATTGCTATGAGCAGAGCTCTTTATAATTCTAACAATGATTATTGAGAAAAAACCTGGAGTAATACATAGTTGAAAGTTGAAAGAAAATATTAATAGTAATATGTTTTGTGTGTATTCAACAGTTGTTGCTGTATTTAAAATATTATGTGTAATTAATATGTATGTATATATATATATATATATATATATATATATATATATATATATATATATATATATATATATATATATATTTAAACTTTGCAACACTTTTTTCTTGTATTCACTTATCACTTTCAATATATGTACTTAAACAAGAATCTTACTTGGTATTTATGCAAGTTAACTTTCACAGTTTGATAGTATCTTCATTGTTGAGCATCAACTGAACGGGTTGTTGTAGTAGACTGCCAGGTGTGTGGAATTTGTTGTCATGCGGTGTACCATTATTGTTCTATTTTCGGATTCACTGCACTGTGCAAGTCTTTTAATTTTGTCTTAGGGTTAATTTTGTTTATTAGGTTAATAATTTATCGTTTTTTGATTTTATTTATATTTGTTCGTTTATGATATTATTTTTATGTTTATGAATTTGTAGTTATTACCAGATTGTGGCCTTTTTGTACTTTTTTTATTAGGTGTATGTTTTATAATGTGGGGAATGCAGTTTGTTTTTGATGGCGTGTGTAGCTAAGTTTCAGTTGTAAATGTGAGGTTTAATGTATGCATTGAGGTGTTCTTGATATCTGTCTTTTAATTTCTATTTTGTTTGGCCTCTGTATATTTTGTTACAGTCTTGGCATTCGATTTTATATATTCCGTTATTACTGCGGGACATATTTTTCCAGTTGGTTTATTTTATTGTTCATGTTTCCTGTGTTTTTGTATGCTATGTTAATATTATTATTTTTTAGTATTTTAGTTATTCCATTTATACTGTATCCTGTGTATTTGAATGTAGCCCAATTTGTTGTTTGTAGTTCGATTTTTGATTGTTTTAATTTATTTAATATTTAAAAATCCTAATTTATCTATAGTTTTTTTATTGTATCCATTTTTTTGGGGTATTTAATATATATTATTTGTTTTTTTGGCTTTTTCTTCATTTTTTAAAGGTAGTTTTAGCATTCTGTATGAGAGTGAGTTGTATGCAGCCATTTTATATTGTGGGGGATGGTTAGAGTAGTTTGGTATTTTATTAATGGTTTGTGTAGGTTTCCTAAAAATTGAGTATTTAATGTTATTTGTATTTCTGGTTATTATTAGGTCTAGATAGTATATTTTATTGTTTATTTCTTCTTCTATGGTGAATTTTATGTTAGGGTGTTAGTTGTTGATTTCATTTAGGATGATATTATTATTTATTGCTTTATTTTGTGAGATGTATAATCCATCGTCAACATATCATATCCTATATCCATTGAGGTTGTGTGTTTTTATGGTTTGCGTGATTAATTCGTCAAGGTCTTGGAGGTAAATTTCTGATCTTATACTTGAGAGGGGTGGTTGAATTGATAAGCCATCTATTTGTTCATGTATCTTATTATTAAATATGAAATAGTTTTGGTTTAGTATGGTCTTTAGGGATTTTGTAATTTGGTTTGTGTATTCGGGGTTGGTTTTGAAATTACTTAATTTGTTTTTTATTATTTGTGTGGTTTTGTTTATTGGTATATTAGAGTACATGTTTGTGATATCAAATGATATAAATTTAGTGTTTTTGGTTATGTTTATTGTTTTTAGTCTTTTGGTTAAATTAATTGAGTTTTCTATGGTGTATTTATTTTCTGGTTTAAGTTTGTATTTTAGGTTATTGGCGATTATTTGTGATATTTTATAGGCACGTGCATTTTTGAAATTTATTAATTTCCATAAGACCCTTAATAATGTTTTCGTAATGTAATAGTTTGTAATGTATTCAATTAGAGCCTAAACATATTGTGTTTTAATTTGGTTTAGAATACTTGATATATTCCGGTTGCGCATAAGCCCCGAAATTTGCCAAAATATTAAAAATTTCACGAGTACTTTTTAATATACTTTTTTTTTTGATGTAATAGTTACAGTATTTTTATTTTTCAATGTAAGAAATTTGTGTTTTTAATAAAATTGTGAATAAATGAATAACTTCTGGTCGTGCAATGACCCCAATGTTATAGAAAAACAATAACTGAAAAAAGATGGTTAGACCTATGTTATAATGGGGGGTAATAGTAACAACGGGTATAGTACTTTTTGACTTGCTCTTTATTTAAAAAGCTTAAATATTTACAATACAGTATCGTTTTTAACAATATGCTCACTTTTATAAAAAAAGAAAACATAATTCTGAATAAACAGTCCATGTTAGTTGAACCTGTCTATTAGTAATGTTCTCTATTTTGTAGCCGAAGGTACTTTGAAGACTGATTGGCTGTGGAAGTTAGGCATAAATGATCTGGATAGGAGAGCGGCTCTTATAAATCCATCTCGAGATTCAGCTCCACAAACATTTTCTGAGACTTCTGTGACAAGTTTTACACAGCGTTCAACAGCCTGTGCGTGAACTGGGAATTCCTTGAAAGTAATGTTCCAGTCAGGGATTGAGTGCTGTTGATGTGCTATTTGGTTTCGCTGTCACTGATTTCTGCCAACAATTGGGAACCAATGATCAACCACCTTGAATGTGATAAGTGCCCAGTATCTCGTAAAGCCAAATCTTCTTTACAGGTTCCTGATTTTATTGCTTTCAAAATATCAAGTAGGTATTGCAGATCTTTGCTAAGCACGTTTCTATCTGTGGGATCTTGCAAACAATTCTCGGGTAGTTAACCACCGGCAATTTTTGACAGCAAACAAACTTTTTACCGATTAGCCTTTTAGAAGTATTAGGTCTTGTTGTATTGTCATACAGGTGCTCAAATATGTGGCGGAATGGCAACTCATTGAAATGAAGGCAAATTGCCCACTGTACAGGTTTCCTAAAATAAAGTTCATCTTGTCAAATCAGAGCAGTTTTCCAACCCGTTTTGACAGCAGTACCATCACATCCGATGATAATTAGATTTTCAAGAGAAATACCATGCTTAGACAGGTAAGAAATTATAGACTTGACAATATCTTCAGTACTTCAGAATTGGAATTAACATGGCCAACGTAGAGTGAGCTTGATTCTGGAATCTGCCACTGCTCTTCTCTAATAATTCTATGAAACCATTTTGAATGAGGTTGCTCTATCACCAACTTGTCGTTTTTCTTCCATGTAAATAGAGACCTGACGTGGAAGTGCATCTGGTTTACTACAAAATTCAATTTTAACATTTGGCTTTTCCTTCTTAAATTTCTTCCTATCTATAGCATGGGTGGAGTCTAAATCAGTAACAACATACGCGGAATCTGAATCAGTAGTCGTGGAAACACTTGATGGATCCCAGCAGTGATGCGATTGGAAACACCATAACGTTTGGTGTAACGATTGCAGTAGGCTAGATTTTCCAGCGACTGAAGATTGTTTTTCAACCTCATTATCAGTTCATGTGAAAAAATACTAAGGATATTACATTTAAATACTAATTATCAAATACCATAAATGCATAATAATTTGAAATTTCCAATATTTTGGGGCTTCTGCACGACTAAAGAATATCAAGTGATCTAAGCCAAATCAAAATATAATGTTTTTAGGGTCTATTTGATGACATTACAAACTGTTACATTTTGAAAACATCTAATTCAAAAATAAATAAAATTTAGTTCTTTTCATATTTTGTCAAACTTTAGGACCTACGTGGGGCGGAAGATGTCAACCAATTCCGATAATTTTTTGTTGTTGTTTCATCTATTTAAATCGCAACTTTTATATATATATATATATGAAGTTGATATATTACTATTGTAAGTAATTTTATCCACCATTAAGTGCAATGATTTTACCTTGTGTGATGAGGCACCTTTCGGTCACTTGACCATTGTCGAATCACTCAAGTGATTATTGCACTTAATGGTGGATAAAATTACTTACAATAGTAATATATTTAACTTCATAATGTCAGTGCAACGGAAAAACAATGGATAACGTAAAATATCAAGCATACATATATATATATATATATATATATATATATATATATATATATTTTCATTCATTAAAAGGAGTTTGTATTGACTTTTTCATGTAAGCAATTTTCCATTTTATACTTAGAACTTTTTTAGAAAAAATATTTAAACAATTTCAATGTCTGAATTAAGTAATACTCTGTTTAGAAATTAGCCATCTAGAATCGAAGTTCAAGAAGAGAAATTAAATGCTAGGTGCAAGGTAATCAGAGAGTTCCCAACCAAAATTGTTGAATTCTTTCTTTGGATCAGCAGTGGTTTTGAGGTACAAATTTTCATTGATAAGACAATTCCAAATTGGAGCTCCCCACACTTTTGATATTACATCACAATTTCCCATATTAGGAAAGAGATAGCATTGAATTGTTTTGTATATGGCGAATTTAAATGACACCACTGCATTGACTATTGCTTTCATTTATGTGACATGGCAGTAACAAGTTGGGAAAATAAGTCATCTCTGATAACTCAATATCAGTCCAAAAAACATTCACCCATTTGATGTTCTTTGCTCTTTATGTGGTTTAATAAGCATTTTCAATACCCACCTTGTTTTGTATATAATCAAGCTTTATCATAAGAATCGTAAATAGCAACTAATTAAACAATAGCAAATTTATTACCTCATCATCAATTGTCCATATTGATTCAACAATATCAAACTCATTACCTATTCACCAATTGTCCATCAGGTGATAAATTTTGTTCCACTTTTTGAACAATTCCATCAGTCTACATACTTGGCCTCATCTTCTGCTCTTCAAGTACATGTTTCTGTGACAAATTTTTTAAATCAAAACCATTGTGTAATCTTTCTTTCACTATTACTGAAGGCACAATAAGTGACTGCCTTCCTTAAAACTTGACATAACTTTGGATGAATTTAGTCTGCTTGATTCTTCCGCATACAGAAATTGATCACAGCACTTTACAACTGGCAAAGTAATGGTTTTGATTGACTTCTGATTTTACTGATAGTTAAATGAATATAGGATAAAAACAGTTGCTTCAGTGGTTTTAGCGACAATAAAAAAAAGTTGTTCTGACTTACCGATATTTAAATATAAGCAAAGGTCCTTTACTAAATGAATATTCCTTATAAGCAACAGATATAAGTAGAGTATGTTTGTGTATTCTATACACATATAAATTAATAATAATTGTTGAGCTCATAATTTTTTTGTAAAATAAAATATAACAAATATATGTTTACATATCTTGAGAGCTAACAAGGTTGTTTTACATTTGCAAAGATGTGAAGCCATGGCTGAAATCTCTAAGGTTACACAAATACTCAAGACTGTTCTCTCAGCTAACATACGCTCAAATGTTATCATTGAGTGAAGACACTTTTGACTCAACATTGGAACAAGTTGGAGGAACTGTTACGCAAGGAGCTAGACGTAAGATCATCTTGTCCATTGCAAAACTTCGAGACCGTTACTCAAATTTGTGTCAGTTGGAACAAGTAAGATATCATTTCTCACTACAATGTATATTTATTTTACTTATGTAAATTTAAGTACACACAGACACTATGTTTTCTGTTTCTCAGAGCAAGGAGAGATTCATGCTAATCCATACAATGAACTATATTTCTCTTATTAATCTATATATCTATCTTTTCTGGGTACTGTATGACTGATAGAGGATATGTCTGTTAACTCTTTGATTAGCAACATGTTGTCCTGATATGGGCCCTGGGAGCAACATATTTTTGAAAGATTGTTACACTTTTACTTAAAAAAAAAATTGTTCTCTATTTTTCTCTAATTTTTTAAATTATTGTAATATATGTTAATGTGTGTTTTTATTTACTTAATTTCTCTTGTTAAGCAAGCTATACCATACTTGTACTTACTACTTCTTTCTTCAAAATTATCTGTTATCTTTTTTTTTGTAAAACACCTACTCGTTGTAAAATACCTCACAAACATTGAAACAATCTATAAACACTTGGAAAAAATCATAGACTTTGGACACAAAAGAATTTCCTCACTATTCAATTGCCTATTCATTGTAAAATACCACTCAAACTTCGAAATGATCTGTAAATACGTGGAAAGCCCCATAGAATTTGGACACAAAAAAATAATGACTATGTACTCTGTTTGTTGTATTTATTGTCCAGATGGTTGCAAATATTTAACCTAGAACACAGGAAATCAAATTGTAAATGTAAGGCAATGCTAATGTGAGATGTTAAAATGTACATATATGGGAATGCTCCCACTGGCAATTTCGCGATCTCACGTACTGGTACGTGAATGCTAATCAAAGGGTTAAAGGGGAATAAGTATGCATTTCTCCATATGTCCTATTATCTGTACAGTTCATGTTAAAGAGGCCATGTTTCTCTTCCTAGCGACGATGTTCCGTAACATCTTTTTTTAAAAGATTGTATTATTTAAATACCTTATTAATCAAGTATATACAAATATTCAAGTTGAATGTTTCAGAATTCTATACTGCATGATTACCTTGGAGATCATGCGATCACATCTGCCTTCAAAAACTTTATATATGCTGGCCACCACCACCATACATGTCCGTAAACTGAAACATGATTTCCAGTGCCGTAGTTGTCCATAAGGGTCTTGGCGTTAAGGGTCTTAGAAGAGATGTTTGTTATTGTACACCACAATGAATTTAATTTAAAGAAAACCTGCAGCTCTCCAGATTGACGGGATAAATAAGTTTACATTTTTTTTTTTACTGTCTTTGCAAGGGAATTGTTTACGGCCTTGAACAATTGGAGGTGTCAAACTTTAATTTGGGTGAAAATCAAACAGATGAAATCATCTCATCCCTCATCTTTAGATTCTAACGGCCAATCTAGAAGCAATTCAATACCAATTTGAACTAAAAGAAAACCGGTAGTGAACAAATCTTCAGGAACAAGAAAAATATAAATTTAGTTATGTAAATTGAAACTGGATAGTAGCATGTCATCAACCTTTATTTAAGTTGTCATCAAGCAAATGCCTTTCTATACTAAAACGATAAAGACAAATCAAAAACAAAATTTAATACTTCCTCTGAAGATACAAATCTTAATGTTTTGATTTATATAAAGCTTGTTCTAAGTATTTTAGACTTACGATTTTCCTCTATTTGTGCTATCTGTAGGTTTTGAATGTCTTTGGATCATAAAATGGCACACTCTTCCCTTTCTCTACAGTTATTATACAGAAAATATGAGCAACTTACGCCCATTTCAGAGTCCCAATCTCTTGTGGAATAGTTTTTTGAAGGATTTTAACTTAATAATCAAATAGTGCTACCTTTAGTTGTTAATGATAGGCTGTGGTGGCTTACCATCAGTATGTAGCATATTTATAATTAACTGTTTGAAGTTTTCAAAGCTCTAGCTGAATATGAATGAAAGTATTTTAATTACATTTTTCTTCTTCAAAAATGGTTTTTATCGTCTTCATGATGTAAATTCTATAAATCGTATATAAACCTTATACGTCTGGTTAAGCCTTGGTGCTGGGACTACTTGCAGTTACACTTCACGAATCGGGAGCAGCAGGCTGTAGCAGCTGTTTTACCAGTGTCACATGCTTTGTAGTGAGCTATCTTACTACAAGATTATAATTTCTATTTATAAAACATAATATGATTTTTTTCATCAGTTATTTTGATTCTACTAAAAAAGTTATGGAAAATGGTACTAAACCCAACTATTTTATGTTTTAAAATTAATTTGAGCTATCTGCTCATTAAGAAATGTATTCATATTTGTTGATTTCATCTTCATGTGAGCTACTAGTTTTCACTAAAACACTTGTAAATATTTACAAACTTGCCTATCGTAGCACTTACTTATATTTGTTGAGGATGGCCGTTTCGGGTGATGTGTCCTATTGTCAACTCGACGGTCTGAGTTGACAATGGGACACATCTCAACAAATATAAGTAAGTGCTACTATAGACAAGTTTGTAAATATTTACAAGTGTTTTAGTAAGAAATGTATATTTGCTTTCCTTACCTAAATAAATGGCTTTAAAGGTTATATTTCTGATTATTCTTGTGTTTTAATCAAATAGTAATAAAAATATGTTTCAACAAAGTAACATGTTGAAATATACCTATTCAAGTATAGATACTCCCAAGTTGTCATCTTCATCCTCTGTGACCCAACTGTTGTCATCTTTGTCCAAGTCTTCTGGGTTCAGATGTATTATCTCCTCTTCCACACTGCTGTCTTATGCTCCTGCAATACACTGATTATACATATTGTCCATCCCAAAAGACATTATTTTATTTACTCATGTATCTTAGAATTTACCTTTTCACGAGCACTCCCGAACATACTCGTTCGCGGACGGTGCGCAGTGTAGGAGCACTCCCGAGAATACTCTATTTGAAATTTCTTCTGTCAGAGCATACGCAATTATATTCTTTTTTGTCAAATGTCATTACTACACCATCTATTGGTTAATATTTGAACTTCTTCGGTATTTGTTAGGCCATCTATTGGTCATTATTTGAACTTCTTTGGTGTCATTTGCTAGGCCATCTATTGGTAAATAATCGAAGTAACTTTTCTGTAATGTTTTTTGATCAACCATCTGGAAATCAGCTGACATTTCATGTTTGTCAGACAGGAAGTGTTTTTGTATGTATTTAACCTGTTATTTACCTATATTTGCCAATGTTTGTATAAAAATTGACATCTCTTCGTAGGTAAGGTTAAGTTGGAAATTAACAAAAAAAATTTTTTGAAGAATAAATAGGGGTTTTGTATTTTATTTATTTTTTATTTATTATTTGGAACATTAAAAGTTAAAATATCTGAAAATCAGGAAAATATTTTTAAAAAAAACCTCGCTCCTATAGGTGACGCTAGTATTGAGAAACCCCGCTCCTGAAAAGGTTAATGTTAGTCATAAATACAAGTTATTTATTCATACGTAGCCAACGTTATATTTATGTATAAATACCATAATAAAGTTGGGTCACATTTTCCATAACCTTATTCAGATAGCCGATGAAAATAATCATATAATGCTTTTTAAAAAAATATATCCCCGAATTACTTACGATAACCAGTAGGCGACACATTGGTGAAATAACTGCAGTTTATTGGGGTTAGTCCTGGCTCCAGTGCTCAAGCAGACCTATAACTGTTGATCTTTGGAATAGTTCTACTCATGAGAATTGTAGAGAGGCAAAGTGTGTTACCTATTGTAATATTGAAAACGGCATGGTAGTACTTGAATTTATGATTACATGATTATAGAATGAAAATGCTATATAGCTTTTGTGGAACAGCCATCCCAATCAGTAATGAAATTGTTTTATTTTGAAGTCTTAGTTTCTTGAATTGTAACAGACCCTACTTGATTTTGTGTATTTTATTGAGTTGTTTTATCAATTGAAGTTATAAATTAGGTAATTATTTTCTTATTACATAATTTTTAAATTGTGTTTATTTGTATATAATTATTTGAGTAGTTTAAGTAGTTATTTTAATCATTTTAGTTATAACTTTATAATTACATGTTAAGGCATCTGATAATTTTCATGATTATTTACCTTAATTAAAAAACCCATTACATTTTAGTTTTGTTCCTTATATACTGATCACCAATAGTTTTACCACCTCAACTTCTATTCGTGTCAGAAACAAACACGGGGTTTTATTCTATGAATACATATTTCAAACATTTGCTAAAGACTTATTCAAAATTACATTAGTTACAGTATGATTTATAAAAAAAATTAAATTTACTTCTTTAGAGCTTCGGAATTGATTTCTATTTCAACTGTGTTTTTTTACCATAGGAGGTAATGTCTGGAAAGAATCTTTTATCTGCAATGGATGAAATTAAAGCTGTGCTCATAACACCATTGAAGCTTGCTGAAGATGATGACAGACCTCCAGTTGATGACTTGCCTTCTCAGATAATAAAAGTTTTGGGAAAAGGTATAAAATCAGTTAAGCATAATATGTGTGTATTTGTATGTGTGTATCTGTGTTTGTTACGTAAACCTCAAAAATAAAGTTTTTCAATTTTCAAATCTAAAATTATTCAAAATACGTAACATAACAGGTTCTTATCCGTAAGAGAGCTTTAGTGTTCGTAGTATTAAAGTTCACATTTCCGATATTGTGCTCTACACAATTAGGTTCATTCTGTAGATCCACATAGTTATTCACTTTAACAGTAGTTTATGACTATCCGAACTTTAAATTTTGTAAATTTGGGAAAACTTACTGAGACAGAACGTTTTCAATCGCTATGTTGAGATCTTCACCAGTGTCTTCTGCTTGGAGATGTCGGGTCAAGTGGTGATGGTTTTAAAGACAGGTTTTTATAGTGTCAAAGAGTATGAGTTATTTGTATTGTGTTTCTTCGTTTAATATGTTTGTACTTCTCTTTTATACTATTGAAAACCTGCTTTTAAAACCGTCACCGCTTGACCCTACATCTCCAAGCAGAAGACACTGATGAAGATTGCCACATAGGGATCAAATATGTTCTATCTCAGTAAGTATTCACAAATTTACAAAATTTAAAGTTCATATAGTCATAAACTATTGTTAAAGTGATTAATTAAGATTCACAGATTGTAATGGACTACAAAATTCAAGAATATCCACATAGTATAAATATAAGGAAAATCTAACTGTCAAAAAGTAGTACTGATTCATTTCAAGTTTTTCTACAAAGTTTTCAATTAAATGTTCTCTTTAATTTTCTTTCCAAATTTATACTGATTCATATTAGAGGAATGTGACTTTAGATCAAATAATGGTAATTATAACTACTGTGATTAAGGGTTCTGAGTTAATAAAGCGCGCTGGATTTATATTTAGGATACTTATGATTAAATTAAATACACTGCATTTTCACTAATTAACTATAGTCATAAACACATAGTATTCACACTACTAATCTTTTCAGATTATACTTGTCACTTCAGATTCAAACTTTTGAACTGTTCAACTCTTAGTTATTATGTGGCAGAACATTTGCAGAACAAATTCTATCTCTGCTAATCACAACACAATGGCATTACTATCCAATAACAGTTAGTTTTTGCGTTATTATATAACAGTTGACAATTTTTGGATAATTCCGCAACTTCCCAAAAATGATACAGGACTTTTACACTGTCATTTTCTGCTTCTAATTTCCTACCCTTAGCAAAATGTCACCACTGTAGATCTGATAGTTGTAACAATACTCTTGAGTAATACGAGCATTCCTATATGGCATATAAATGTTTTTGTCACAGTATGACAAGCTAGGTAGGAGTTTTTGGAGGAGTCAATGTGGTCCTTATGCTAAAAGATTTGGATACCCATATATTCTTTTTTATTTATATTAATACTTTTTGAATTTTGTAGTCCATTACGTTCGGTGAATCTTAATTTATTGTTGAAGTGATTAATTAATAATGTATTAATATAAAACCTATATTATATATAACCATTCCATATATTTAGACAGGGGTGTAGCCAGGATGATCTATTGAGGGGCACAACCTAGGGGGTTAGGGGGTGGAAACCCCCCTGGGGAAAATTTTAACATTTTTATCTCTAGAAATAATATGCTATTTTGGCACTTGAAATCACACAATTGCTGGGAAGCTGTTTTTGCTAAAACATACTAGGCTATAAAATACATTATGTAAAAATGAGCATTTAGTAATATAATCACCAACAATCAATAATTTTTACTCAAAGAACAATAGGTTTAGGGAAAAGAAACATAGACCTGTCTTGAATTACTAAATCCATTTTTCTCGTGGAACGGTTTTAAAATCGCTTCACTACTTCTTCAGCACAAAGCGGCACCTGCTTACTATATATGATCATCTATGAATACTGTTAGGCCGGGGGCTAAGCCGTGGTTCGTAGTGTTGATTCACAAATATAATAGTCTATATTAGGTTTGCTTCCTAGAATTGATGGAGTAGAATAAATTGGATTTATAGGTTAATATTTTTCTGATAAAATTAATTGGTTTGGAAGAGGAAACATACCCCCTGGCTATGCTCCTATGTGTAGACTACATAAATATTCTTCACACTATAAGTTCTTATACAAATAAATAATAATTCAGTATTGTATAAAGATTGATTTTATTTTTAGTATGCACTCAGCTGATTGTATGTGGTGTTATTGATGAGGAAGCGCTGTCTACATTTCTTAATTTACTGGATTCTGCCTTACATTTAGATGCATTTACCACCCAACAAAAGAGTAAGATTACGTCGTGGAGATTGCAAATTGGGCAGCAGTTGAGACAGACGTAAGTCAATGAACCTGATTCCATTTTTTAAAATTATATTTCCATTCATGCTTATAAGAACGGGAATAGTTTTGTTAACATAAATATATGATTATTGACAGTCAAGTGTTGGGTTTTATATATATTTTTTACTTTTTATTGAATAAATATAAGTTAACATACACCTTACAATTTCTTTTTGATTGGTTAAATATAAGTTAACTTGAATCAAAAGTTCTGTTTAAGGGTTAAAGTAAGGTTATTTATCTAAAATAGAAAACATTTTTCTTAAAATGTTAAATCGCTGTATTATAATTGTGCAAGAATAATATTTAATCTGGAAGGGAGTCGTAGTAGGAATTAAGTTGCATATTGGGTAGAGATTCGCTATAATCTCACAGAGTTTTCCTGTGCTAACTGTTAAAAGTAATTTATTATGACACATTCAGTCAATATTATTATCATAAAATTAAACTTAAGATGGAAATGAGCCTAGTTCAAGCATAATTTTAAATTATCCAATTTTATCTTGTATTTGGTGCTTAGAGTTTGTAAGTGTATCTTTGATAGTAGGGTGTATATAGTTTGCTTTCATTAAAGGCATAAATAATGCTTCAGGCATTCTGTAGAAATCAATTTTCGTGTTTTAGACAATGAGAAACATCCATGTTTTAATTATAAATGGATTTTTGTATTGCTTTTCATACCAAGGTTACCAGTGTTGTTATTCATTTAGCACAATCCAAATAGTGTGCAGTTTATGGAATGTTGCAAACGTAAATACGCTTGTCACTTTCAAATTACAGTTTTAATATTTACTATAAAGCTGTATTTACTATTTATTTAAAGCTTATATTTACTATAATATATTTTGATCATGACCTGTAAAACTATAAAATCTTAGGTATCTTAGTAAATGGCATTATATTTAACATTAATTTTGCAAACCCTCTTTTCTTTATTTTTCTACTATAATTAAGAAAATTTAAAAAAAAATATTTTAATTATAAATAAAATTATATGTAATATTATATTTTGTAGCAAATTAAACTAGATTTTCAAACATTCTACACTCTTATCTTATTGACTCTGGGTAGTTTCTGTTCTTGTCATTACCAATGAGAAACACTATGCTACCTAACTTATATATTCTCTTAAATACTGTCTTCCTAGAAAATAAAATAACAATTAATAATTGATAAGAGTATACGAGGCATATCCAGAAAGTAAGTGTCATTGCCGGCTCTCACTGCCGGAGGGATTTTATTTTTGACAAGTTGGCTACACTTTCGTGTAGCCTGACTTCTCTCCTCAGCAATGATATTAGTTTGACGTCAGTACTTTAAAAACTGTCAATGCGTCAGCTGTCAATGTTTGTGAAAAATGAGAATCCAATCTTCCGCCAAGTACGAAATACGCAGCGACATCCGTTATCTCGTTTGAAAGGGAAAACCTTCGGTTGAGGTTTATGCTTATGGTGAATGAGGTGAAAACTGCTTATGGCGATAAAGCTATGAACTTAGTGTGTACAAGTGGTATCACTAGGTTGACTGTGGATGAACTTTTGGTGATGTTTCCGAAAATATCCATTTCTCTACTACACGAAACCATTACTAAAACCCTTGGATATCGGGAACTGTACTCAAGGTGGGTCCCAAGACATGTGACAGACCAACACAAGTTGAATCGAGTAGAGGCTGGGCAAACGTTTTGCGAGGTGCTGCATGGAGATGAATTTTTCCTCTCAATCATTACTGAAGATTAAACTTGGGTTGCACATTACACGTCTCAACTGGACATTTCCCTTTCCGAACGAGATAGTGGAGGACTTTGCGTATTTCACACTTAGTGGGAGATTGGATTGACATTTTTCACAAAATACGTTATCACGTTGATAGTTCTCAAGGTACTGACTTCAAACTGCTTTCGTTGCAAAGGGGAGAAGTCGAAAATAAAATTCCTCTGGCCGTAAGAGCCTCAATACACCTACTTTCTGGATACGGCTCATAAATTTAGAAATATTTATTCTGGCTATGGATTTTAAATCACTTATTGCGCTTCCCTTTGAAATTAACAATACTTACCTCAATTTGAAAAACACAAACTCTAATATCTTACATGTCAACTAACAATTTACTTTATTTTGTAAAGAAGACTCCACCAACAACAGTTTGGAATGGGTTTTTTGCATGTACCTGGCCTTCATCTTGCTGCTCCTCCACCACCCACAACGAGTAATCGATTTTCACAACCTATAAATCGACCGTCATTGCCCAACTATGCTCACAAGAATAGCTTGAGTGTTGTACGCTCTCCTGTTCAAGTCGGTCAGGTGGCTACTTTCTTGGCGAAGAGACCCAGCCTACAAGACCCTCCCCTTGAGGTAATGTTGAGATGATTGATGATACACTTAAATAAATATAAAGACAATTTTTTAAATAAGTTTAATGAATAGATATATTAATTAAGTATACAATGATAAACAAAATGGTTTTCTTACTACATTTATATTTTGCAATACAATGATGTATTGCTAAGAGAAATGAAAGTACACTTGGAAATATTTACGTTGTGTGTAAAATACAAGTATACTCGCAACATTTTTAAAAATAAAAACTCAACGACTGTTCACTTCATCAAAATTTTAAAAAAACTTTAAACAATTGTAAATTAAATTTTAGTCAAAAAACTTAATAAAATAAACCTACCTACATGGTGAGAGTCATAATTAATCTAAAATATAATTAAAAACCGCAACAAAACTGAGAGAACGACATGAAACCATAAAACGACATAAGAGCAGAACATACAACCAACAATAACTTTACATTTACACAACAATGGCTTATACATTTTTTTTGCTGTGAGTGTACTTGTATCTTATGCTTATTTATAGTGTAATGTAAAATTTGTTTTTAGGCTTGATAAGGTCAACAAATAAGTTACCGAATCGTCTCACTAAATAAATAAGCTTTTGACTCGATATTTAACCTGCTTGTCATTTGTTCAATGATTATCTCGAGTGCTCCAATAAACATAAATAAGATAATTATAATAAGTACAGGAAAAGTTTAATAAAAATTCTTTATAATGTTTTAGTTTCAAACTCCAAATGACCAGACGCACATATGTGTACAACGCACACAGTCTGCACCTCCCAATCCACCTGCGCCAACCTTTGACTCAGGATTTGAAGCCGATTCTGACCTGAACTCCCGACTGGAATCTTTGTGCCTTCGAATGACTGAACAAGCCATTGGCAGCTTGGAACTTTGAATTCTTCATGCTTATGTACTTTAACAAAGAGTACATATTTAATTTTTGGATCCAAAAATCTAAATATCATACTGTTTAATGTTTCTCTTCGTACAAAATATTGAATATTTAAGGCCTTCATCTCTTTCATATGACTAACTAATTATCTTAGTTTATGATTTATTTTTGTATCATGACAATATACAATATGTAAAGTTCTTACCCCTTGGTAGGTTATAAAAGTGATTTCTTTTAGTAAGTGATATTTCATGTAGTCACTTTTTTAAAAAATAAAAATGACATGGAAGGATGTAGTAGATTCTACAAAGTAGATACTATTGGTAAAATAGGCTAGCAGCTTCTTGTATTCTGTAGGAATCCTTTCACAAATGTAAAACCTTGGTTTTAATAACTACATTATTTAAAGTAATTCTTTAAAGTTATTTTTATATATTCAATGATTTCATGATAATTTTTTAAATTAGACTAAAATTATTAAATCGTTAAGGAAATTTACCAATATTCCTCTATTTTTTATACATGTATGTTCTGTACAGACTGTAATTGGTGTGTGTGTGTTTGTGTGTAAATACTAGGTAATATCTGTGTTTATTTATTACATTTGCTTTTTCTGTTACTATATTTTTCTGTTTTGTGACATTCTTGCTGTTTTATATATATTACTTGCGAAGTAGTGTGATATAATTTTTTTAAATAGATCTAGAAAATGTGTTACTTCTAACTCCTATTCATTGAAGCAATACCAATGTTAATGTCTGTATTAAATTAGTATATTTTTGTATATTTTTTATAATTGTCTCATTATTACAGAATAGCTACAATATTTGTGTGTGTGTGTGTGTGTGAGAGAGAGTGAATGTGTATGGGTGGATTTTTAAATAAAATTATTTATTAAGGTTTTCATACCCCGAGTTATTAAATATATTAAATCAAATCATTTCGAAAACAAAATTAAATTGTTTTAAATAAGAATCAGTCTGCATGTTTTTTTTGCACGTTTGTTATTGCATGTATTATTTTTATTTTTTGTTATACATTTATTCCAATATTAGGTCAAGTGGTATTGCATCAATGTTATTTGTATTTAATACATATGTTATCTGTTGAATGGCATGATTTTTTTGTGACTGAATACCATTTTTTTCTATATGTTACCATGCTTAATTAATTTTATTATACCTGTATCAGAGTTTTAGTTGTCTTATGACAGTGTTTACAATTGTTGTTACTATAAATAAGATCTTGTTCACAAAAATAAGTTTTATTTATTATTCCAGTTGTTCTCTCTGAATGTCAAAATGTTAGAAAAAGATCAATGACAAAGCAAAATGAACAAAAGAAGTCGATTAGAACATCTTTCTGGAGGAAACAAGATTAAACAAAATTAATAATAATTATTATTATAAGTCTTAATTATATATATTAGAAGCCATTATCTGTTATTACTGAACTAATTTTATCATAATTTTGGAGGGGAATAATCAAGTTTGCATTTTTTAAAACTTAAAAGGAATATTAGATTTTATAAACACATTTTAGTCATTCTAAAAATTTTACATAAAAAATTGTTTACCTTCAAAAAAAATTTTTTTTTTAAATGTAGGAACTTAAACAAAGCAAGGTGTGATGTATTCACGGGAAAGAAAGAAGAAGAATAAAATACAACACACCTGAGCAACAGTTGTCAGTAATTTACAGCATTGAAAAAGCGCTGACGTAGCGCGAAATGCATCTGCTGAATAAATCAGTAAGTAGTGGTTTTTTTTGCCAAGATAATACAAACGAGCGTATGAATAAAATAAACTATAAAACTGATCTCGTGTTTAAGAAAACCTCCAATTTATCTCATTAAAGAAACCTAGATCTACTAAAAAATTTCAAATTCTCAGAGTTTAAGAATAATAGATTAAATCATTTAAAATCTAAGGATAGATAAGTACTTCAGCTAAGGATGGAAAATACAACCTAATGAATCAAGTGTTATCAATCATAATCAATGATATCTGTTGTTTTGTTTTCAACTTTTTAAAATCACACTTGTGGATTCATGTTGACTCTCCAATTCAAATGTTCCAACATGATGCAGTATAACTCCACAATGATAGGCACGAGATGAGCATCTGAATGATTTCCAAGTGTTTTGTGGTAAACCTGTTGAGGAACCTCCAAAGGAAGAAGTCACAAGGGTTGATGCCTGAGCTGTGGGGCGGCCACATTCCTCCACCTTCATAAAATTCATGAAATCTGATGGACAGTACATTAAGGTCAAGTCTTGGAAATCAAGCACAACATTGGCAGTATGTGGGTGTGCTACATCCTGTATGAACCATTGGGTCTGAAATGAAAGACAAAACAGGCTCACAGCATGTCTAAATAGTGTTGACTGGTTAAAGTAGCGTCCAAGAAGACTGGGCTAATGATCTCATGATGACGTCTCAACCTATAAGCAAACTTTTCTCCTTTTCTTATACATTATTCGTTGATGGTCATATGTTATCTACCCAGAATCGAATGTTCTGTTTGTTCACAATATTTTACAAGAGAATACTATGTGTCATTGTATCTCTTGTCACTGTAGTAGCTCATTGCCCAAGTTGCAGACTATAGTTTCCACTTCTTGTCTCTTGCAGGAAGCTTATGTTTCACAATCACCTTGTATGTAAACTTTGCCCAGGTCGATGTGAAATTTCATTCTCAACACTGGCTCTTCTTGTTGATTTACTGGGACTACTCTGCAGCAAATGTATGGTAGGTGCATGTCCCACCTTACACTCAAAAAAAGATCCACTAACTTCAAATTTGTGATGTAGTGTATTGTCTGTGGGCAGAAAACATTATGTACTGAGGTTATAAACCTCTCTGTGTCACTATAACACTGTTTTTTCATGAACAGCAATAGTTTGTTTTGCACAACTGTCCTCTGTCCACCATCATGACATATGACATTTGAACCGTAATGGAAGAGGATTACTCATAAAGAATCTGGAGTAATTTTCATATCCTGTATGATGCATGCACAATTTGAAGCTATTGCCCCAATAGTAAACTTGTAGGAATACAATTCAATTGGGTGATTATCATGTGCCACGCTGTATAATTGAGTATTTTAAAGAGTTTAATCTGAGTTGAAAAAAAAAAAAAAAATTGTGATGACAATTGGTTTGGCAGCTATAGTGCTTGGTGGAAGCAAATAATAATGACCCCAGTAGCAACTATGCATATATATCATACTCCTTCCTCACCAAAATGTGTTGTGAATCAAAGTTGCCTCTCCTGCATCAAGTTTTTACTTGATAAGTTTGTGATCTTACTTCTACACAACAATGTACAAAGGTCGAGGAAATAATTGACATTTATTAAAGATTCTTTGCATATTTAATAGTTATAAAAGATTTTTTATTAAAAAAGTTAAGAGTGGCGGAAAAGTAAGAAATATTTCCCATTTGATAATATGCTGAACATTGCTTGTTTGATAATCAGAATTTCAAGTTCCAAGGCAAAGAAAATAATATTCATGAACTATATCTCAAGTTAGAAGAATAATGAAAAAAAATGTTAGAATATGAATGGCTTTATTTCCTTAATTTGACAATAGTCTGTTAATAATGTAGGCCAATGCTACATTAATACATGATAGTATAATGACAATTGATACTAACTAGCCAATTCATAATGTCCAGCCTGAAGCCAATAGAACAGGGATAAGAAAACAACAAATATTTTCAGCCGCAATAGGCTACCTTGATGTTTGTGATTGAGTTCAAAGATGATTTTGAATTTATTAAAAAAAGTATCTACAGATCTTCACTGTAGCGAGATTTTAAAACTACATGTTAATAGTGACAAATACCCAAAATTAAATTTAGCTCTAAAACTATGCACCAAATCCGGGTGTTCATCCATTTGTTGTGGTTGTTTAATGTGTAACATCACTGCCGTCGGTGGATTTGATATAACAGGAGATCATCGATATTAATTTTAAAATATCCTTTAGCACAATTAATTGACATTATATCCTCCACGGGCCGTGGACAGTGCGTTCAAATAAATTTGTATCAATAACATATAAAAAAGGAACATTAAATAAGTCGTTTACCTGTTGTGAGTTGTTACTAGGACTTATGAGCTACCTCTCACTGGTTCCCTCGGGAAGATAGCAAGGCACGGAATGCACTCAGTTGGTCCCCTGGAAGACATGTTCCCTTTCAACTGCCTTGTCTCAGACTCTCTCGACGACTTGCTTATTTTTTAAAACTATCCCGGAAAAATCAAACTTTGCCCGCACAGCAGTTTTACTTCAGTCAGCTGTCAGTTTTTCATGCCGACAATTAGAATTATTTACTATCAGGACTAGTTTGGCAATAATATAAAAAAATAACGTTACACATGTATGTGACAACTCATCAACTGCTTTCACCTTGGGTGTATTTGTGCAAACCTGTCTATAACTTGAGTCGGTTCAAGTTTGATGGTTTCCTTGTGTATGTTCAATAAAGCAAACCAAATAAGCCTATCTTCCATCTTCCAATGTTTGATATTTTTTATGTCTAGGCAATGGGTTTAGCAGAGGAGTTGTGGATTAGCTGCATCTACTGATAGTGGTTTGGTGTCTTAACCGGTATTATCAATACCCCAGATTATCAATACTACTGATAACACACACACACATACAAAATATTTAGATTTTTAAAGTAATCATGAAATATATAAATTGTTATTTTTGTAGGCAACCTTGAGGTGCCCCAGTCTAACAACACTACTGACAACGTGCCCAGACACACACAGACATAGACACACACTCTCTCTCTCTCTCACACACACACATACAGACATACACACTCTCTCTGTCACACCCACACACAGACAGACATACACACACTCTCTCTCTCTCTCTCTCACACACACACACACATATACATACACTCACACACATGCACACACACACACAGACATAGACACACACACACATGCATGAGAGTTCAGATCTATCATTTTAATTAACAACATTCAATTTACAATATTATGTTAATTGTTCACACCTGTACATAGGGCTTTCATGACTAAGCATATGTGTGTTAGGAGTGCTGAAAGTGTAAAGGTTTGACAAACTCTGATCATGAATGTTGACCTGTCCTTCCTCTGCTGAAGAATTATGTGCGACCGCTTACGCTCTACTCACGCCGGTCCTTGGTTAGGGCATGTTCGCGGTACACGTACGAATGGTTAGCATACAGAATTACAAGTTCTCGACTGACGTCCATCCAGGTGTGCTGAGGGAGAGAATATTGGAGCCTGGGAATTAACAAAGTAAAGTGGATTTACAGTTTTGATTGCCCCTTTTTGTCATGATGGTTACCTAAAAAGTCAAACATCAAAATTGCTTAGAGAAAAGAAGTGGTCTGACCAGATTGAAGCTTGTCATTAATATGGTAATAATGATGTGATTGTGACAAAGAACAGAATGCTACCACCAAAGTTTTTGATTTTTACTCGCTGCGAAGATGTTAGGGCCTAAAGATTATCCCAATGCATCGCCCTTTTTAATCAACAAGGAAATTTAGAAAGTCCTGTATCTTCTGTTGGTAAGGTATAGAAACATTAAATCAGAATTAAACACATTCACTTTTGAAGGTGACCTTCTTTTTCGATCAAGTCAAACTACATGTGGTTCCCTACAGAACCTTGAACTCAAATGTGGACTCGATCCATATTTCTCTTAGTGGGATCAAAGCAGATCTAACCTCCGGATACGTAACAGACGTAGATCCAATCATGGTGGGCGATTAGGGCAGAGTATTTTAGCCGCATCTTTCTCGAGGAATCATCTATCTGCGAATATATCTGTGCTGCTTTCTGACGCTGTGTTCTAAATCCTCGAAGTTGTTTTAGATGCCAGCGATTTGGACACATAAGCGAGTCTTGTTCAAAGTGTGTAATCAATGTGTAGGCAAAGTATAACGAAGAAGATTTTAAGCTTAAAAGTAAGTGTTCTAATTGTGCTTGGGATTATCCTGCTCGCTTCTTCATCTGTTCAAAAACAGAACGATCTTTAATATCATTGCAAAGGAAAGTACCGTTCGTGGGAGCATATAAGACCTCATGGCCTAGGACTGAAGGCAAATCCTACGGTGAACCTAGGACTTCATGTTCGAACTGCGTTGACTAGATAAAATAATTTTTACGAACATTATCAGCCTTGTTTCAAGTGGCACGAATATACCCAACGCGAATGTTAGTGATAATAGAGGCCGTGATTTGCTTCTGCCATTTATATCGTCTGGGAAACTTCTTACGCAGAGCAAATCGCTGACAGAGGCAAAAACTAAGTCATTATCAGCCTTGTTTCAAGTGGCACGAATTTACCCAACGCGAATGTTAGTGATAATAGAGGCCGTGATTTGCTTCTGCCATTTATATCGTCTGGGAAACTTCTTACGCAGAGCAAATCACTGACAGAGGCAAAAACTAAGTCATTATCAGCCTTGTTTGAAGTGGCACAAATATACCCAACGCGAATGTTAGTGATGATAGAGGCCGTGATTTGCTTCTGCCATTTATATTGTTTGAGAAACTTCTTACGCAGAGCAAATCGCTGATAGAAGCAAAAACTTAGTCATTATCAGCCTTGTTTCAAGTGGCACGAATATACCCAACGCGAATGTTAGTGATAATAGAGGCCGTGATTTGCTTCTGCCATTTATATTGTTTGAGAAACTTCTTACGCAGAGCAAATCGCTGACAGAGGCAAAAACTAAGTCATTATCAGCCTTGTTTGAAGTGGCACGAATATACCCAACGCGAATGTTAGTGATAATAGAGGCCGTGATTTGCTTCTGCCATTTATATCGTCTGGGAAACTTCTTACGCAGAGCAAATCGCTGACAGAGGCAAAAACTAAGTCATTATCAGCCTTGTTTCAAGTGGCACGAATATACCCAACGCGAATGTTAGTGATAATAGAGGCCGTGATTTGCTTCTGCCATTTCTGTCGTCTGGGAAACTTCTTACGCAGAGCAAATCGCTGACAGAGGCAAAAACTAAGTCATTATCAGCCTTGTTTGAAGTGGCACGAATATACCCAACGCGAATGTTAGTGATAATAGAGGCCGTGATTTGCTTCTGCCATTTCTATCGTCTGGGAAACTTCTTACGCAGAGCAAATCGCTGACAGAGGCAAAAACTAAGTCATTATCAGCCTTGTTTCAAGTGGCACGAATATACCCAACGCGAATGTTAGTGATAATAGAGGCCGTGATTTGCTTCTGCCATTTATATTGTCTGGGAAACTTCTTACGCAGAGCAAATCGCTGACAGAGGCAAAAACTAAGTCATTATCAGCCTTGTTTCAAGTGGCACGAATTTACCCAACGCGAATGTTAGTGATAATAGAGGCCGTGATTTGCTTCTGCCATTTATATCGTCTGGGAAACTTCTTACGCAGAGCAAATCACTGACAGAGGCAAAAACTAAGTCATTATCAGCCTTGTTTGAAGTGGCACAAATATACCCAACGCGAATGTTAGTGATGATAGAGGCCGTGATTTGCTTCTGCCATTTATATTGTTTGAGAAACTTCTTACGCAGAGCAAATCGCTGATAGAGGCAAAAACGTAGTCATTATCAGCCTTGTTTCAAGTGGCACGAATATACCCAACGCGAATGTTAGTGATAATAGAGGCCGTGATTTGCTTCTGCCATTTATATTGTTTGAGAAACTTCTTACGCAGAGCAAATCGCTGACAGAGGCAAAAACTAAGTCATTATCAGCCTTGTTTGAAGTGGCACGAATATACCCAACGCGAATGTTAGTGATAATAGAGGCCGTGATTTGCTTCTGCCATTTATATCGTCTGGGAAACTTCTTACGCAGAGCAAATCGCTGACAGAGGCAAAAACTAAGTCATTATCAGCCTTGTTTCAAGTGGCACGAATATACCCAACGCGAATGTTAGTGATAATAGAGGCCGTGATTTGCTTCTGCCATTTCTGTCGTCTGGGAAACTTCTTACGCAGAGCAAATCGCTGACAGAGGCAAAAACTAAGTCATTATCAGCCTTGTTTGAAGTGGCACGAATATACCCAACGCGAATGTTAGTGATAATAGAGGCCGTGATTTGCTTCTGCCATTTCTATCGTCTGGGAAACTTCTTACGCAGAGCAAATCGCTGACAGAGGCAAAAACTAAGTCATTATCAGCCTTGTTTCAAGTGGCACGAATATACCCAACGCGAATGTTAGTGATAATAGAGGCCGTGATTTGCTTCTGCCATTTATATTGTCTGGGAAACTTCTTACGCAGAGCAAATCGCTGACAGAGGCAAAAACTAAGTCATTATCAGCCTTGTTTCAAGTGTCACGAATATACCCAACGCGAATGTTAGTGATAATAGAGGCCGTGATTTGCTTCTGCCATTTCTATCGTCTGGGAAACTTCTTACGCAGAGCAAATCGCTGACAGAGGCAAAAACTAAGTCATTATCAGCCTTGTTTGAAGTGGCACGAATATACCCAACGCGAATGTTAGTGATAATAGAGGCCGTGATTTGCTTCTGCCATTTATATTGTTTGAGAAACTTCTTACGCAGAGCAAATCGCTGACAGTGGCAAAAACTAAGTCATTATCAGCCTTGTTTGAAGTGGCACGAATATACCCAACGCGAATGTTAGTGATAATAGAGGCCGTGATTTGCTTCTGCCATTTATATCGTCTGGGAAACTTCTTACGCAGAGCAAATCGCTGATAGAGGCAAAAACTAAGTCATTATCAGCCTTGTTTCAAGTGGCACGAATATACCCAACGCGAATGTTAGTGATAATAGAGGCCGTGATTTGCTTCTGCCATTTCTGTCGTCTGGGAAACTTCTTACGCAGAGCAAATCGCTGACAGAGGCAAAAACTAAGTCATTATCAGCCTTGTTTCAAGTGGCACGAATATACCCAACGCGAATGTTAATGATAATAGAGGCCGTGATTTGCTTCTGGCATTTATATCGTCTGGGAAACTTCTTACGCAGAGCAAATCGCTGATAGAGGCAAAAACTAAGTCATTATCAGCCTTGTTTCAAGTGGCACGAATATACCCAACGCGAATGTTAGTGATAATAGAGGCCGTGATTTGCTTCTGCCATTTCTATCGTCTGGGAAACTTCTTACGCAGAGCAAATCGCTGACAGAGGCAAAAACTAAGTCATTATCAGCCTTGTTTGAAGTGGCACGAATATACCCAACGCGAATGTTAGTGATAATAGAGGCCGTGATTTGCTTCTGCCATTTATATTGTTTGAGAAACTTCTTACGCAGAGCAAATCGCTGACAGTGGCAAAAACTAAGTCATTATCAGCCTTGTTTGAAGTGGCACAAATATACCCAACGCGAATGTTAGTGATAATAGAGGCCGTGATTTGCTTCTGCCATTTATATCGTCTGGGAAACTTCTTACGCAGAGCAAATCGCTGATAGAGGCAAAAACTAAGTCATTATCAGCCTTGTTTCAAGTGGCACGAATATACCCAACGCGAATGTTAGTGATAATAGAGGCCGTGATTTGCTTCTGCCATTTCTATCGTCTGGGAAACGTCTTACGCAGAGCAAATCGCTGACAGAGGCAAAAACTAAGTCATTATCAGCCTTGTTTGAAGTGGCACGAATATACCCAACGCGAATGTTAGTGATAATAGAGGCCGTGATTTGCTTCTGCCATTTATATCGTCTGGGAAACTTCTTACGCAGAGCAAATCGCTGATAGAGGTAAAAACTAAGTCATTATCAGCCTTGTTTCAAGTGGCACGAATATACCCAACGCGAATGTTAGTGATAATAGAGGCCGTGATTTGCTTCTGCCATTTATATCGTCTGGGAAACTTCTTACGCAGAGCAAATCGCTGACAGAGGCAAAAACTAAGTCATTATCAGCCTTGTTTCAAGTGGCACGAATATACCCAACGCGAATGTTAATGATAATAGAGGCCGTGATTTGCTTCTGCCATTTATATCGTCTGGGAAACTGCTTACGCAGAGCAAATCGCTGATAGAGGCAAAAACTAATTCATTATCAGCCTTGTTTCAAGTGGCACGAATATACCCAACGCGAATGTTAGTGATAATAGAGGCCGTGATTTGCTTCTGCCATTTATATCGTCTGGGAAACTTCTTACGCAGAGCAAATCGCTGACAGAGGCAAAAACTAAGTCATTATCAGCCTTGTTTCAAGTGGCACGAATATACCCAACGCGAATGTTAGTGATAATAGACGCCGTGATTTGCTTCTGCCATTTATATCGTCTGGGAAACTTCTTACGCAGAGCAAATCGCTGATAGAGGCAAAAACTAAGTCATTATCAGCCTTGTTTCAAGTAACACGAATATACCCAACGCGAATGTGAGTGATAATAGAGGCCGTGATTTGCTTCTGCCATTTATATCGTCTGGGAAACTTCTTACGCAGAGCAAATCGCTGACAGAGGGAAAAACTAAGTCATTATCAGCCTTGTTTCAAGTGGCACGAATATACCCAACGCGAATGTTAGTGATAATAGAGGCCGTGATTTGCTTCTGCCATTTCTATCGTCTGGGAAACTTCTTACGCAGAGCAAATCGCTGACAGAGGCAAAAACTAAGTCATTATCAGCCTTGTTTGAAGTGGCACGAATATACCCAACGCGAATGTTAGTGATAATAGAGGCCGTGATTTGCTTCTGCCATTTCTATCGTCTGGGAAACTTCTTACGCAGAGCAAATCGCTGACAGAGGCAAAAACTAAGTCATTATCAGCCTTGTTTCAAGTGGCACGAATATACCCAACGCGAATGTTAGTGATAATAGAGGCCGTGATTTGCTTCTGCCATTTATATCGTCTGGGAAACTTCTTACGCAGAGCAAATCGCTGATAGAGGCAAAAACTAAGTCATTATCAGCCTTGTTTCAAGTGGCACGAATATACCCAACGCGAATGTTAGTGATAATATAGGCCGTGATTTGCTTCTGCCATTTATATCATCTGGGAAACTTCTTACGCAGAGCAAATCGCTGACAGAGGCAAAAACTAAGTCATTATCAGCCTTGTTTGAAGTGGCACGAATATACCCAACGCGAATGTTAGTGATAATAGAGGCCGTGATTTGCTTCTGCCATTTATATCGTCTGGGAAACTTCTTACGCAGAGCAAATCGCTGATAGAGGCAAAAACTAAGTCATTATCAGCCTTGTTTCAAGTGGCACGAATATACCCAACGCGAATGTTAGTGATAATAGAGGCCGTGATTTGCTTCTGCCATTTCTATCGTCTGGGAAACTTCTTACGCAGAGCAAATCGCTGACAGAGGCAAAAACTAAGTCATTATCAGCCTTGTTTCAAGTGGCACGAATATACCCAACGCGAATGTTAATGATAATAGAGGCCGTGATTTGCTTCTGCCATTTATATCGTCTGGGAAACTGCTTACGCAGAGCAAATCGCTGATAGAGGCAAAAACTAATTCATTATCAGCCTTGTTTCAAGTGGCACGAACATACCCAACGCGAATGTTAGTGATAATAGAGGCCGTGATTTGCTTCTGCCATTTATATCGTCTGGGAAACTTCTTACGCAGAGCAAATCGCTGACAGAGGCAAAAACTAAGTCATTATCAGCCTTGTTTCAAGTGGCACGAATATACCCAACGCGAATGTTAGTGATAATAGAGGCCGTGATTTGCTTCTGCCATTTATATCGTCTGGGAAACTTCTTACGCAGAGCAAATCGCTGATAGAGGCAAAAACTAAGTCATTATCAGCCTTGTTTCAAGTAACACGAATATACCCAACGCGAATGTTAGTGATAATAGAGGCCGTGATTTGCTTCTGCCATTTATATCGTCTGGGAAACTTCTTACGCAGAGCAAATCGCTGACAGAGGCAAAAACTAAGTCATTATCAGCCTTGTTTCAAGTGGCACGAATATACCCAACGCGAATGTTAGTGATAATAGAGGCCGTGATTTGCTTCTGCCATTTATATCGTCTGGGAAACTTCTTACGCAGAGCAAATCGCTGACAGAGGCAAAAACTAAGTCATTATCAGCCTTGTTTGAAGTGGCACGAATATACCCAACGCGAATGTTAGTGATAATAGAGGCCGTGATTTGCTTCTGCCATTTATATCGTCTGGGAAACTTCTTACGCAGAGCAAATCGCTGACAGAGGCAAAAACTAAGTCATTATCAGCCTTGTTTCAAGTGGCACGAATATACCCAACGCGAATGTTAGTGATAATAGAGGCCGTGATTTGCTTCTGCCATTTCTATCGTCTGGGAAACTTCTTACGCAGAGCAAATCGCTGACAGAGGCAAAAACTAAGTCATTATCAGCCTTGTTTCAAGTGGCACGAATATACCCAACGCGAATGTTAATGATAATAGAGGCCGTGATTTGCTTCTGCCATTTATATCGTCTGGGAAACTGCTTACGCAGAGCAAATCGCTGATAGAGGCAAAAACTAATTCATTATCAGCCTTGTTTCAAGTGGCACGAACATACCCAACGCGAATGTTAGTGATAATAGAGGCCGTGATTTGCTTCTGCCATTTATATCGTCTGGGAAACTTCTTACGCAGAGCAAATCGCTGACAGAGGCAAAAACTAAGTCATTATCAGCCTTGTTTCAAGTGGCACGAATATACCCAACGCGAATGTTAGTGATAATAGAGGCCGTGATTTGCTTCTGCCATTTATATCGTCTGGGAAACTTCTTACGCAGAGCAAATCGCTGATAGAGGCAAAAACTAAGTCATTATCAGCCTTGTTTCAAGTAACACGAATATACCCAACGCGAATGTTAGTGATAATAGAGGCCGTGATTTGCTTCTGCCATTTATATCGTCTGGGAAACTTCTTACGCAGAGCAAATCGCTGACAGAGGCAAAAACTAAGTCATTATCAGCCTTGTTTCAAGTGGCACGAATATACCCAACGCGAATGTTAGTGATAATAGAGGCCGTGATTTGCTTCATCCATTTATATCGTCTGGGAAACTTCTTACGCAGAGCAAATCGCTGACAGAGGCAAAAACTAAGTCATTATCAGCCTTGTTTGAAGTGGCACGAATATACCCAACGCGAATGTTAGTGATAATAGAGGCCGTGATTTGCTTCTGCCATTTATATCGTCTGAGAAACTTCTTACGTAGAGCAAATCGCTGACAAAGGCAAAAACTACAAGGGTAAATTCTTGATCTTTTAATGAGATTCTGACAAAATCAGGTGACGCCGCCAAACAAAAGCGCAAATCTAAAATCTAATGCCAAATCGACAAAAACTGAATGAGGGACTCAACCCTTCCTTACCTAAATTATTGAAATTCCTCAAAAATAATATTGAGAAATGTGTCTCCTCAGTGTATCTGTCTTCAAGGCACATCTCCTTCAATCGCATAATTTCCATCTAACGGAGTATTCAGTTTTTAGACACTTTATTTCAGAAGATCGCGCAGCCGTCCTAGCCCGAAAATGTATTGATGGAGCTTCTGCGAGTGTGTAATAAGATTAATTCCCTTACAAGCCATTCAGACACCTGACTCGTTTAAGCTCACTGTTTGTGGTACCATCTAAATTCATCTAATGACTACCTGCAACATAATGAACTAATACAATTTATAAACCAGTATTAAAAAAAATATATATATATATTAATCACAAATGCCCCCAAGCCAGAAATAGTGATAAATGTTGAAAAAATATAAACACAGCTTAGGCCTACATTGGGTATTAGTGAAGTGAAAATAAATTTTTTGTTTTTTAAAATTGTAATTGTACATTTGGTATTTGTACCTTGTAATTGTCAATTATGTAATTGTATATTGCGTACTTGTATATTGTAATTGTATATCGCGTATTTGTACATTGTGTATTGTACGCCATACCCATTGTGTATTGTGCATTGTAATTGTAGGCCTACATTGTGTATTTGTACCTTGTAATTGTCAATTATGTAATTGTATATTGCGTACTTGTATATTGTAATTGTATATCGCGTATTTGTACATTGTGTATTGTACGCCATACCCATTGTGTATTGTGCATTGTAATTGTAGGCCTACATTGTGTATTTGTACCTTGTAATTGTCAATTATGTAATTGTATATTGCGTACTTGTATATTGTAATTGTATATCCCGTATTTGTACATTGTGTATTGTACGCCATACCCATTGTGTATTGTGCATTGTAATTGTAGGCCTACATTGTGTATTTGTACCTTGTAATTGTCAATTATGTAATTGTATATTGCGTACTTGTATATTGTAATTGTATATCGCGTATTTGTACATTGTGTATTGTACGCCATACCCATTGTGTATTGTGCATTGTAATTGTAGGCCTACATTGTGTATTTGTACCTTGTAATTGTCAATTATGTAATTGTATATTGCGTACTTGTATATTGTAATTGTATATCCCGTATTTGTACATTGTGTATTGTACGCCATACCCATTGTGTATTGTGCATTGTAATTGTAGGCCTACATTGTGTATTTGTACACTGTATTGTAAATTTTGTATTTATACATTGTAATTATACATTGCTTATTAATACATTGCAGTTGTATTGTACGTCGTAATTGACATTGTGTATTTGTACATGATGTATTTGTACAATATTGTTACATATTGTAATGGAACATTGTTAAACTTATATATTGTAATTGTACAATGTAGGCCTATATTGTACTCTCTGTATTTGTTATTGTAACTGAAAATACTTAGAAGCCGCAGGCGCGTATCCAGTGACTTGCTTGGGGGGGGGTGATCGATGCGTTATATATATATATATATATATATATATATATATATATATATATATATATGTATAATATGTGTGTGTGCGCGCGCGCGTGAGTGTATGTAAAAACATAGAACAGAGAAAGTTCTTTCTACGCTTGCGTTAGAAATCGGTAACGTGATAAAGTTCGTAGCAAATTAGACTTTTTAATAAATAATTATTCCAGTTTCGATAACACTTATGGCTAGAGAATATTATTAATTTCATAATAAGCTATTATTATAAAAATGGTTTATTAATTAATATAAGTAGTTATTCTTCCAACACGAACAATTCCGAAGTCAACTGCGAATATTACGCTTGCAAAATTACGTATTGAAAATCATGTTTTTTTTTCGAGACTAAGCTTCACTAGCGCTATCTGTTGTTAAAACGTTTAGACGTTTACGAGGGTATGCCGAGAGAACGCGTCACATTTTCAAATTAAAAATTAAAATTGTATTTTTTATTTACCATAAAAGACGAATTAACTTAAGTAAAAGTCTAATTTAATAGAAAGTCCTAATTTAATAATATATTGTCGATTTTCAACCCAAAGTTCTTGAGGGTTGGGGGGGGGGGTCGATCGCCCCATCGCCCCCCCTTGGATACGTGCCTGGAAGGTGACCGTTAAAATAGTTTTTCTAGAAAGTTATTTTATAAGGGCCTAACTATTTAGTAGCAATTTTAGTAGTTATTTTAGTTTTAATATGACGGAATGTTGGCTACGTGTAATTATTTTAGTGTTAATATGACAGAATGTTGGGAACATGAAATTATTTGAGTTTTAGTATGACGGAATGTTATCACGTGTAATTATTTTTGTTCTAATAAGACGGAATGTTGTTTACGTGTAATTATTATAGTTTTAATATGAGAGAATGTTGGCTACGTGTAATTATTTTAGTGTTAATATGACAGAATGTTGGGAACATGAAATTATTTGAGTTTTAGTATGACGGAATGTTATCACGTGTAATTATTTTTGTTCTAATAAGACGGAATGTTGTTTACGTGTAATTATTATAGTTTTAATATGAGAGAATGTTGGCTACGTGTAATTATTTTAGTGTTAATATGACAGAATGTTGGGAACATGAAATTATTTGAGTTTTAGTATGACGGAATGTTATCACGTGTAATTATTTTTGTTCTAATAAGACGGAATGTTGTTTACGTGTAATTATTATAGTTTTAATATGAGAGAATGTTGGCTACGTGTAATTATTTTAGTGTTAATATGACAGAATGTTGGGAACATGAAATTATTTGAGTTTTAGTATGACGGAATGTTATCACGTGTAATTATTTTAGTTTTAATATGACAGAATGTTGGCTTGTGTAATTATTTTAGTTCTAATAAGACGGAAAGTTGGTTACGTGTAATTATTATAGTTTTATTATGACAGAATGTTGGCTATGTATAATTATTTTAAAGTTTTTATTTTATTAAGAAAATAGCTTGTGAAAATATTCTAAAATGTCTTATATTATTTGCAGATTAGGAAGTATTTACATAATATATGGGGGCCACTTATATAGGTACGTAGTAATGTTGTATAACATTACAACAAAATCTGTCCTGACTGGATGCTTTATAGGTAAATAAATTGAAATAAGTTATTTCAAACCAACTTGGATATTGTTTGGGTTAGGCTAATTTTTAAACTTAGAATGTCTAATTTTAGGCGTAAATGGTAATTTATGTTGATAATGTTATATTTAGAATAACAACTTTTTCCAAGCAATGACAATGCCCTTTACTCCAACAGGGATTTCTGTTTGCGCTACTGATGCTGCCCTGTCGCATTTCTGTACCTAACCTACCCGAGTTAAACAAGTATATAACGCAATTAACTCTGATAACAGAACAGCGATCGCAAACACGACCATGTGAAGTTGCACCTTACAGTTGTAGAAAGCTGAGACGGGTTAGGTTAAAGTGGGACAGCCAGTGTGAAGTTGACGAGGCTATTCAGTCTTGCGCAGGACTTAGTGATACCAACTAGTGTTTGTGTTGTACATGATTTAGGATACGAAGCACCATGGTACGTACTGTAGACACGTGCTTTTAGTCGTTGTAAAATCTACACTTTCTTATGTCTACTGTAGAAAGAATTCAGTTAACTATTACGAAAGAGTTAATAAGTAAAAGAAAATTAAAAGTAAATTTCTACTTTGGTCGACAAAGAGAGAAAATCATTTTAGTTACTTTATATTAATAATTACAATTAATATAAATATGTATGTTCATATGAAAGAATCAATATTAAGTGGCGAAATAGAAAGCGAAATTAGTCAATACAATTAATTACTTTTATTTTAATAAATTAATATTGAAAAAGCTGTATTAACATTAAGTGTCATCCACTACAACTTGAGGCGATGAATAAAAAGTATTTTACTAACAACTGAAATTTTGAACAATATACGAGTATATATATATATATATATATATATATATATATATATATATATATATATATATAGAACAAAAGTCAAAATACAAATACAAGAATATTCCTGATGATGTTGGTACTGTTAGCCAACGAAAAGCTTTGAATTATAAATTCAAATATAATTCTTGTATTTGTATTTTGAATTTTGTTCTTTATTAATACACAAGAAAACATATTGCGATATATATATATATATATATATATATATATATATATATATATATATATATATATATATAGAGAGAGAGAGAGAGAGAGAGAGAGAGAGAGAGAGAGAGTGAGAATTGATACTGAAAACGCATTTAACTGAAAAAAAAATATATGAAACTAAACACAAGTTATATTATTACGATTTAATTGATTCTTTGAAGTCAAATTTATTACATTGTTACTAAAACATTTGTCACAAAGAGCATTAGGATTGGTTTTATTTACTAGTTTGGTTTTTACATTGCAAAATGTATGCTATAGGCCTAGTATATTACTATTTATCACAGCCTAATGCAAAGGTTTTAGTTGTCATTTATAGACCAATAACCCAGTCTTCTGGGAAGGGGGCTGGGTATTAATATTCTGGAAAAGTGGAAGATAATTTATACCTTAAGCAAAATCTTTTAAAATTAAATGCTTATTATCACTTAAACTATAGTTTATGACTATCCGAACTTTGAATTTAGTAAATTTCTTAAAACTTACTGAGACAGAACGTTTTCGATCGCTATGTGCCGATCTTCATCAGTGTCTTCTGCTTGGAGATGTTGGGCCAAGCGGTGACGTAATGGACTATAAAATTCAAGAATTAAATGCTATTTTACGATATCCTAAACCCCAAATTGTTGACAAAATGAGTGAATTAATTTTGTTCTTACTTTAAATACACTGAATTTAAAAGTATTTAATGCACATTAAATTTAAACTAAGCCATCATTTACAGGCTAGTATATTTTGTTTTAAAATAATAGTTCTTAACCACAAACCTTTTTATTTAAATATTTAAGTAGTGTAAATTTCTAATGCAAAGCTTTCATTTTAAATAAATAATTAATAAAATATTTAGAATTACATCCTGATGCACATTTCGATGACTATGTCGTCATCATTATAAGGAATAACTAAAAATATGTTACAAAACCAACTCTGTTTGATTATTTTTAATATTATCATTGTGTTGTATCTACATTTTCAAGTTGAAGAGCCGATACCCATGTTGGAAAAGTTTTAATTTACATGTTAATATTTTCTTGAACATATTCCACAGGTTTACCATTTACACTCGCATATTTCGTCTAAAAGTACCGTTTTAATTTCGCAGCATTCGTGCATTCCTTTGAAAACACTCCGTATCAAACACATCGTCTATTTGGTTCAATCTCGTTGTCGAGAAAATCCAAATTTTCATTAAATATTGACACTCTTAGTCAAATAATAATATGCCATATTTATTATTAAATAAATATCGAAATCTTGTTGCTGTTCATGACGAGCTGGTTGTTAATTGCTTATTACACTTTTGCTATTACTTGGGTCCACTTTTTTTTAACTAAAGGCTGTTAAATTGTTAACTTAAATTTGGAGGAAACGTTTTCGTCTTACTTCTTCAGCCTCGTATTTTTGCCCCTAGGAATTCTGCAGTTGTGCTTCCTCGGTACCATTTTTTAAAAATTAGAAGTGATGTGATCGAAGAGTATGTGTGATCTGTGCCGTGTTTCTTCATTTAGGATGTCATTTTTATGTGTGTTGCTATGTCTGTATATTTCATATTGTTCTAGTGTGTTTAATTTATGGCCTTTGTTGCATGTGTGGAGAATGCTCGTGTTATTTTCAATACTATTGCATGAGTGTTTAGTGTCCATGAGGTGATTTGCGAAGGTGGATTCAATAGTAGTGTGCAGTGCGCTTTTGTGCTCTTTATATATTTCGGCAAAAGATCTGCCTGTTTGTACAATATAGAACTTATTGCAGTTGTTGCATTGTAGTTTGTATACTTCTGGGTTATTGTATGTGTTGGTATTGTTATTAATGCTGTGTCTAATAGTAGTTTGGCTTTTATTTGTTGTTCTGTAAGCTACATTGTATCCTGCTTTTTTGAATTGGTGTGCTATTTTATTTGAGTTTGTTTATGTATGTGAGGGGGATAAATTTGTTTGTGTTCGTGTTTTTGTTGTTTGTATTATTGTTACTGTTCTTGTTGAGTATTTTTCTGTGTAGTTTGTCTATTAAATAAATATTTAACATATTTGCAAAAATCATTATTCCTACAAGTTAGCAAAAGAAATTTCTTTAAACACACTAAAACCGCTGATGCTAATACTGACACACCCTGAATCTGAACTATTAACACTGCATAAATGTATTGTATCTCCAAGTCGGTTTCGTTACAAAGGCCAGATTTGTACCTAGGTTTCTATCAGGTATTGAACACAGACAAGTACAAACGAGTGCCAAATAGGAAGTATTCTAGACAACTGTATGGACAAGCTACCAATCAACAATGAAAAGAATTTGTTACGAGTTACTTGTGATGGGCTCCCACAATAGTTACAATTTGTAGATAACTTAAACTGGAAAGGCCTATGTATATATGTATGCAAGCGTCGAGCAAAAATAATACATGTTTTCAAGTAACTGGTGTTTTCGAGTTCGGTGTTGATATATTTTTTTATCGATTTTAAATGATCATGGTTTTTTTTGGAAATGACTTTTCACTATTTATTGTATGTAATTTTACTTGTAATTTAAACATTGTTGGGAAGCCAGCTTATTAATTTTTTTATTTATATATTTATATTTTATTTATATATACAAATGAATGTATTTATGTATGTATGAGCAATATATTTGAATACAGTTTTCTGACATTCCTAACCTTATAATATTCTCCTCTGTTGATGCGTTTCGGATTAACTTAATTTCAAAATGATAACACACATGATTTACAAATATTTAAACACCCTAATGTACATTTCGCCAACACAGTTAGCATCATCATAAGGTTACAAACATACTGGGACTAAAAAGAAACAGTACACCTAACACTAATTTCAAAACTTAAATCGTACTTTTAAGGAGTTGCTCTAAATGGAGTCACTCCGAAACGCGTTAACAGAGGAGAATATTATAAGGTTAGGAATGGCAGAAAACTGTATTCAAATATATAGAAATATTCCTAACAGAAATGAAAATTAATATTAATAATTTTAATGTATGAGCCTAATGGATTATTAAACCACTGATCCGATCGAAACGAATCTTTGGAAAATTATTGAGTACATTTCTGAGAATGTTTTTGGCAACGTAACAGTTTTTTCCAATATGTAATTATTTAGTGCCAAAATAGCATAAACAATTTCTATCTTGTCTTATCTTAAAATATTTCATTGAATTCATTAAAAATGTTGGTTGCTAGGCAACACTCAAGAATCTAAAATTATTTTTCAACACAATTCAAACAATATAAAAAAATATTGTGTATCCGAAGGCACTCCAATAAATAACATTCAATCAAGAACTTTATTGGCACACTTTTATCGATCGACTTCTATAAGTTCAGTTATTATTATATTAATAAAATACTAAATTAGGTTTAGCTAATTTTAACACGCCATTCATTGACTTTTAGGCGATACGAAGTTCACCGGGTCAGCTAGTAGCTTATAAACCTTATGTATTTACATAACTTTGTAACACTTATCAAAGATACTGACTGGTATTTCATTAACTTTAATTAGGATTTCATCTGTTTTCAAACTTATATTATTTCTTTATTTAACTAGCCCTCCACTTTAAAAGTTGGAAATTTAAAACTTTTTACGTATTTTTTTCATAGAATACCATAGGTTTGCCAAAGTAAATTACACGATTTAAGCAATTTTAAAATACTTTACTTAGTTGGTAACTTTAATATTTTTTAAGTAAGTTTATAACATCGACGTTTCACCACCGAAAGTTAAAAAAGATCCTAATGATTTAGAGATCGATGGTTTTAACCGATTACAGTGATAATATATATTGTTATACAGGTGATGAATACAAGAAAGGTAAATTGGATAATTTGACCTGCTAGCTGTGTTTGATCATTTGAAAACATCGATATTGAAGTTTTTCTATCGATTCCAAATGATTGATGTTGTTTGTATAGTTTCTATGATGGTTTTTCGTGTTTGTATTGTATGTAATTTTACTTTTAGTTTAAACACTGTTGTGGAGCCAGCTCATTTAGAATTGTCTATCAACCTTGTGTATTTATATAGTTTTTTAACATTTATCCAAGATATTTACTGAGACAATATTTTATCATTAACTTTAATTAAGATTTCAAACTTATATTATAGGTTTATTTAACTAGCCCCTCCTTTAGAATTGGGAAATTTGAATTTTTTACGTATTTAATAAATTAAATTCCTAAATTTTTGATGAAGAGCATGTTAACATTAGCTGAATTTAGTTTACTATTTTATTAACATAATAATTGAAGAACTTATAGTGGTCGCTCTAGAAAAGTGTGACAATAAAAGTTCTAGAGAAAATGTTATTTATTGAAGTGCACTCAGATATACAATATTTTTGGTTTTTCTCTCTGGTATGTACAGAAATAAATCGAAAGGTTTTCCGACGCGTGAGCAAGCTACATGCAGCTGTTAATGTGAGAAGCGTGGATTTTAAAAATTAAGTCCAATTATTTTAAATTCGATGAGTGTTGCTTAGCAGCCAAAACTAGGAATGCATTAAATAAAATGTCTTAGGATAAGATAAAATAGAAAATAATATTTTGTGCTATATTGGTAGTTGAAAAATAAATATTGAACAATTTTTACTTCGTCGGGAAAATGGTAGGCTAGAAACAAAGCTCCGTTTTATAGGTTAATATTTTTCTGATTAAACCCTTGAGACTTGCTATACCAGAACCCTTCTCAAAAATGTACTCAACAATTTCCCAAAGTTTCATGGCAATCGGATCAGTTTATTTAATAATGCATAAGGCGTATACATACATACATACATTTATTTTTTTTTATATATAAGTTAATATTTTTCTACTAAAATTAATTATATAATATGTATAGGTATATATATATATATATATATATATATATATATATATATATATATATATATATGAAGTTTATTACTATTGTAAGTAATTTTATCCACCATAAAGTGCAATAATGAGTGATTCGACAATGGTCAATTGACCGAAAGGTGCCTCATCACTCAAGAATCTGCACGCTGCAGCTTCCCTCCTCTGCCTGACCCTCCATCACTCAAGGTAAAATATTGCACTTAATGGTGGATAAAATTACTTACAATAGTAATATATAACTTCATAAAGTCAGTGCAACGGAAAAACAATGGATAACGTTAAATATCAAGAATATATATATATATATATATATATATATATATATATATTTATTTATTTATAAAATATTATGAAATAAAACATAGATGACATTAATAGTCTACTATGGTGGATGAAAAAACACCGGAAGTTTAGAGATCGATGTTTTTGACATATCGATAGTTTTAATCGATGCTTTCCCTTACGGTGACCATCCATAATGTAGTGCAGTCATGAATACAAGAAAGGTAGATCTATTTTTGGCCCACTAGTTGTAGTTTTGGTCCTCGATAGGACTGCATATATGAAAACTATGTAAGCAAGCTATGAGCATTGATAGTCAATGTTTTCAATACATCGTTGTATTCAGTTAGATGTTCAAGTGTTTTTCCATCGATTGTAAATGATAGATGTGTTTGTGCAGCTATAGTTTTTAGTTATCGATGTTTTTTGTGTAATTTAACTTTAAATAACTTAGTTTATTATTTGTTTATATTCTTAGTGAATTTATATAATTTTTATTTTATATTCAAAATACTAACTGATATTTTATTTTGTCATGTTTTAATTTCATTAGATCTGACACTTATGCTATTGTTTTATTCAACTAATATACAACCACTTTAAAAGTGGAAAATTTGAATCCTTTTTACGTATTTATGAATAAATAATGCATAATAATGAAATAAGGGTAATAAGTTTTACGTATTTATGAATAAATAATGCATAATAATGAAATAAGAGTAATAATTTTTACGTATTTATGAATAAATAATGCATAATAATGAAATAAGAGTAATAATTTTTACGTATTTATGAATAAATAATGCATAATAATGAAATAAGGGTAATAATTTTTACGTATTTATGAATAAATAATGCATAATAATGAAATAAGAGTAATAATTTTTACGTATTTATGAATAAATAATGCATAATAATGAAATAAGGGTAATAATTTTTACGTATATATGAATAAATAATGCATAGTAATGAAATAAGAGTAATAATTTTTACGTATTTATGAATAAATAATGCATAATAATGAAATAACAGTAATAATTTTTACGTATTTATGAATAAATAATGCATAATAATGAAATAAGAGTAATAATTTTTACGTATTTATAAATAAATAATGCATAATAATGAAATAAGAGTAATAATTTTTACGTATTTATGAATAAATAATGCATAATAATGAAATAAGATTAATAATTTTTACGTATTTATGAATAAATAATGCATAATAATGAAATAAGAGTAATAATTTTTACGTATTTATGAATAAATAATGCATAATAATGAAATAAGGGTAATAATTTTTACGTATTTATGAATAAATAATGCATAATAATGAAATAACAGTAATAATTTTTACGTATTTATGAATAAATAATGCATAATAATGAAATAACAGTAATAATTTTTACGTATTTATGAATAAATAATGCATAATAATGAAATAAGAGTAATAATTTTTACGTATTTATAAATAAATAATGCATAATAATGAAATAAGAGTAATAATTTTTACGTATTTATGAATAAATAATGCATAATAATGAAATAACAGTAATAATTTTTACGTATTTATGAATAAATAATGCATAATAATGAAATAAGAGTAATAATTTTTACGTATTTATGAATAAATAATGCATAATAATGAAATAAGAGTAATAATTTTTACGTATTTATGAATAAATAATGCATAATAATGAAATAAGAGTAATAATTTTTACGTATTTATGAATAAATAATGCATAATAATGAAATAAGAGTAATAATTTTTACGTATTTATGAATAAATAATGCATAATAATGAAATAAGAGTAATAATTTTTACGTATTTATGAATAAATAATGCATAATAATGAAATAAGAGTAATAATTTTTACGTATTTATGAATAAATAATGCATAATAATGAAATAAGAGTAATAATTTTTACGTATGAATAAATAATGCATAATAATGAAATAAGAGTAATAATTTTTACGTATTTATGAATAAATAATGCATAATAATGAAATACGAGTAATAATTTTTACGTATTTATGAATAAATAATGCATAATAATGAAATAAGAGTAATAATTTTTACGTATTTATGAATAAATAATGCATAATAATGAAATAAGAGTAATAATTTTTACGTATTTATGAATAAATAATGCATAATAATGAAATAAGAGTAATAATTTTTACGTATTTATTCATAGAATACCGGTGTTTTGCAAAAGTAAATTATTTATGCAACATAATGTATTGCAACCAAAAATTAGCACGTTACAACATTTTTAGCAATTATAAAGGGAATGACTAATTATTTAATTTTATTATTCTTAAAGTACTAAATATTGTCGAATGAAACATCAATGCTTTACACCGGAAACACCCTTGTTTGGAGTTCAACGTTTTAGACATCGATAAAAACATCGATGTAGGGGTTAAATATTTTTTTAACGAAGTAAATTTTGTGCTTCGCTATAGTGTAGTCTATGTATGCAGGCGCGCACCCACGGGGGGGGGGCTAAAGGGGCTGTAGCCCCCTTCAAGAAAAAAAGAAAAAAATTACATTCAGTTTTTAAATCCGCCAATAGTAGATACATCGCATACTGAATACTGGTTTACGAGAGTTACATTTCACTACAACTACGAAATAAATAGCTGCATTCCAAACTCCAAACAATCTTTCCAAACATCCATAACCTACTTAAGATTTTTATCACTCTACCTGTATAAGGAATCTGAAGAAGGATGAGGTAAAGTCAAACAAGAAGAAAAACAAGGAGAAGGATAAATAGGAGAAGAGCTCAAGAAGAAAAAGAGAAAGAAGCAAAGGTAGGAGAAGGAATCTGAAGAAGGAGAATTGAAACAAAAAGAAAAAGAAGAAGGAGAAGATGAAAAGATAATAAAGCCGAAGACGAAAAAGAGGAAGAAGCAAAAGTAGGAGAAGAAGAAGAAGACAATGTACCTCAAGGAGAAAGAGAGGAAAGAGCAAAAGTAGGAGAAGGAATCTGAAGAAGGAAAAGGAAAAGTAGAATAAGAAGAAAAAGAAGAAGAAGACAATGTACCACAAGGAGAACGAGAGGAAAGAGCAAAAGTAGGAGAAGGAAAACTAGAACAAAAAGAAAAACAAGGGGAAGGAGAAGGAGGGTATGAAAAAAGGAGAAGGCACAGAATATCACTTAGAAAATCAAAGAAATTTTCTGTATTATAGAATTGAATTGTAAAATAAATAAATTATAGTTTATAGTTATCAAGAATTTCTTTAAAATATCTGCGAAAGATACTTCAACAATTAATCGCCTCTATGTTGGAAAAGAATAGACCTCTATCAATTTTATAATGAAAGTAATGTATATTAAAAGCCACTGAGAATTTGGATGATAAACTAAAGAACACCGTTTTGTTTTTAAAACTGTGAGAAAAGAAAAATACGGTCAATTGAATAATGTTTACACATTTATTCACATGAAATTACGGGTACAAATGCTATTTATAATATGGGCTTAAACATATAGCCTACTGGAAAGTTTTTGGTGATAACAACTTTCATCGTTGTCCCACCCGATTCTACATAAACACGGCAATCCAGTTTACCTATTGACCTATGTATTTTTGAGGAATCACCACTTTCATTCTACTTAACAGCAGAGAAACTCAACATTCCGGCTTAACCACCAAACTATTTTCTTTACAAAATTTGCATACTCAAATTCAAGGTCGTTCAACAGTTGGTCTTTGACTTTCGGTACTGTGAAACATACAAGAGACCGATCATGTACGCATAGTTCTTTATGACACAAACGACAAGTTGGTTGATCTGTTCACGGTTCAATTAAAATAGTTCGTAAACTTTTCATTATGTCTTTGTTCAAGCGAACTCGCCATGATTTTTTTCCCGTATGTACTTCCTTTTTTTTTATTTTACCAGAGAGATGAAATATCGATTCAGTTTCGAATCAAACTCGCTTTCGGAACTTAATAAAATTATTAACTTAAATAAAATACAATATGCCAGTCAGTAGAACCTACCGATAGAAATAAATAGTTCCTTCGATTATTGTAGTTGATACGGGTTTTAATGGAATCTAGTTAATGTATTTAGTAATAAAATAATGTAGTTAATAACAAACTTTTATTAATGTTAAAAATTTTAAGGAATAAAATTTTGATTTTACGAATTCAATTATAATAGGTTTTTAAAAAGTGTTAGACGTGCCCAAATAAGAGTTTACTTTAAAAACTGTAATGAATGTATATAACTCATTATAGTTAAATTGAATGAATTGTAATTAGAGTTATTGAAATATAAGTTAATTTATTTAACTGATAAAGAGTATTGAATAGTAACATTTCAAGTTAAATTCTATAATGCATAAAGTAACATAACCTACGCGTGAAAACAGCTGTTCTACAACATAACCTATAGCATAAAATCAGCTGTTGTATGAAATCATATGTTATCACCTAATTTAAGCTAAAATCGAGTCAGAGTTTTACGATTTTAGCGTAATGCCAAGCCGGAGATTTTTCCACGTACAAAATGGCGCACCAAAAGAAGTATTCCCTTATAAATAATATTATTCGGTAGAGCAGGAAAAACTTCATGGTGGAAATGTGATTTAAGGTGCGATGAACGAGTCACCTCTCGTAGGCTACGTGCGAATGCGGCCGGCGTTAGTTATCAAAGTCTACCAATAGATAGAGTCTTCCCACCGTAATGCAGGGACACTATTGGGGGATCATTGCGTAACTCATGTTAGGTCTAACATAACGCCAAGCTGCGTTACACGCATATGCTTTCTGGTTAAGAACAAAGGTGTAACGACATTAAGCAGTTACGTAACTCTAAAGTTTCTCCTTCCTTCATCTTTGTTCTATTAATGTCCGTACCCCCTTTAAAGATATCTAGATGAGTCGTACCTTAGGTAATTACGTCTTGCGAACAGTCCAAGCACAGTAGATTCTCGATTATCCGAAGTAATGTAGCCCGAGTGTTCTCGGACAGTAAACAACTCGGATAACATGGGCTTTGTAAAACATCGATAGGGAAACATATGGTAAACTAAAGAAAAAAAATGAAAATGTGATCAAGACGTGAAAATTAAGTAACAAATGGAAAAATGATACATATATTTATAAAATATATACGGTACATAAAAGCAAACGTAATTTACGTCTCTGATGTAAGAGCATACCGACAGCCAAAACGTATATACGTAATATAACACTTGTTACACTTCTCTTTGTTCCGGTCTGGTAAACAAAAGGCAATAAATAGCCTACACTTTTACCTCTGCTTTATTGCTAATTTACTTCTATTGCAATAATTTATACATTTATTCAATTTATTTTTTGAAGAATGTTTTTCACGAGGTATTTACTAGGCTACTGTATTCATCACTACCTTTCTTTGTAATTACTAACCAATTGTTATGAAAAACTTACTTGCCCAAACCACCAAATATTTACACAAGGATTCTTAAGACTTCTTAATCATATTACATTCTTTACTATATAATTTCTTTTTTTAATAAGATATATTTAATATCACTGGCAGTTCTGATTTGGCAAATTTCTCGACAACAATTAGATGTCCTTGAATAAAAATCGATTCCTGCATTGGCTGAAGTCAGTGAAATGTTTACTTATGTAATTATAGAGTATTTTAGGCCATGTGAGTCTTTTGAAACTTCTGGATGTTTCTTCTGGGAAAGTGCAGTCTTAGGATCGATTGTGGCGGTGCTGAAATCCTTACACAATTCTCTCGAATTTACTTCGAGTAATACTTGTAACAAATCACTACACCAAAAGTTTTCTGACATCACTTGCTTCAAAACAAAATAATAATAAAATTCTAAATAAAAACTTTCTTATGTCATTAAAATTTCAATACAAAACTCAAATCTTCTAACTTAGATTTAACCAACTCCAAATCTCATATCCATTCACGCTCCTTCCTACTTCAAAACCTCTCGTTCTTTACATCATTCACTTCAAAATTCAAAGCCTCTCTTCACCTTCCTTTTAAAACCATCCAATCAAAATCGAATTTTTTCCCTACATTTCATACTTGAAATTTTCATTGAAAACAATTAATGTAGCTAATCTATTTAAATTTGCTACGCTTTCTATCAGTCCCCTCCAGCCTCGAACTGTAACCTTTTCTAAATTTATGAAAAACTACCCACTAATTGATAATTATTTTAAAATGTTAGCTAGCAATCGTTCTACTTAGCTACAAAATGTCTGTTATATCATAGGGTATTTGTTTGTTTTGGTTAACCCGGAACTCAATTGGGGGCTGGACACATATAGGCGCTACTGTAGTGCGATTTGGATTATAAAATCGAAGCAGGTTACATTAAACCTGGATAATGTTTTACATTACATTTAATACTACTAATCATAACTTTATTTTGAACAAATTACTAATAAAATAGGTTTTGATTTATTTTAAATAAAAGGACAATTGAACTCAATATGCTACAGAACTATTTGAGGTAATGAAGTTACGCATGTAATATACGCGTAGAATAATAACGTTACGTATGACTTCTGTAAACCCTTTAATTACTTCATAATTCAGAGGAATTGAAGAACAACCAAGGCCAACTCGTAATTATTACCTTATTCTTCAGTCGTTTTTAGTTACAGTTATAGCTGTAGTTATAATTAGAGTTGCGTAAGTAGATGTATTTGTAGCCGCAGCGGTAGCTGTTTTAGTTTAGCTGTAGATGTAGCTGCAACTGCAGCTGTAGTTGTAATTTTTGTAATTGGAGCCGTAGCTGTAACAGTTTTATTTCAGTTATAGTTGTAGCTGCAGTTGCAGATGTTGTAGGTATAGTTGTAGCTATGGTCGTAGTTGTAGGCTTAGCCGTAGCTGGAAGCTGTAAATGTTTTAGGTCTAGTTGTAGCTATAGTTCTTGCAGCCGTAGGCACAGGTGTAGTTGGTAGTCGTTGTAATTGTAGCCACAGGTGTAGATGGTAACTGTAGCTGTTTTAGTTGTGATTGTAGCTGTAGCGGTTTTAGTTTAGCTATAGCTGCGATGTAGTTGCTGTAGGCATAGTTGTTGCGGTGACCGCAGTTGTAGCCGTAGCTTCAACTAAGTACAGTTCTTATAGTTGTAGCTGTAGCCGCAGGTGTAGCTGGTAACTGTTGCTGTTTTAGTTGTAATTGTACCTGTAGCGCTTTTAGTTTAACTATAGCTGCAGATGTAGTTGTTGTAAGCATAGTTGTAGCGGTGACCGCAGTTGTAGCCGTAGCTTCAACTAAGTACAGATCTTATAGTTGTAGTTGTAGCCGCAGGTGTAGCTGGTAAATGTAGCTGTTTTAGTTGTAATTGTAGCTGTAGCGGTTTTAGTTTAACTATAGCCGCAGGTGTAGCTGGTAAGTGTAGCTGTTTTAATTGTGATTGTAACCGGAGATGCAGATGGTAATTGTAGTTGCAGCTGTAGCTGTAATTCTTGCAGTTGCATTTGGAGGGTAGACGTGGTAGTTGCAACAGCAGCTGTAGATCTTTTAGTTGAATTTGTAGTTGTAGTTCTTGTATTTGCATTTAAAGCTAGAGTTATAGTCGTGATTGTAGCCTCAGTAGTAGCAGGTAGCTGTAGCTGGATATATAGTCGAAGTAGGTATAACTGTAGCTGTAGCTGTAGCTATGGTTGTAGTTTTAGTCCTAGCTGTAGCGTAATTGCAACTGTTTGAGTTGTAGCAACAGATATAGTTGTTGGAGGAATAGTTGTAGCTATTACTGTAGTTGTTGTAGATATAGTTGCAATAGTTGTAGTTATATATAGGATTAGCTAGCTATTGTTTAAATGTTGTATTAGCTACAGCTACTGATGATAATAAGTGCTTTTTTGAAAGCCTTGTTCAGTTCTTAACACAACCTTTTGTTTATGTACTTTATTTTAAAGTACATTCATGTTTTTTTTTTTTTTTTTTTTAGATTACCTCCCTCTCTCAATTGAGTTTTTCACTTTTGGTTGACCCTTGATCAACACAAAGTAAGTCTTCAAGTCTGCAATTGGATTTTTCGCACAAGGAAAAAAAAACTATTTCTTACATTTCAATATATGCGTTGAGTCATTTATTTCTGTATATTATTTCCCACTCTGATGTTAAAGTCCCCTTATTCAATTCCTTTTGTTAGTTACACTCTGCTTATATATATATATATATATATATATATATATATATATATATATATATCTGGTACAAATTTTCAATCGTAAATAAAATACTTTTTATTCATCCACTCAAGTTCAAACACATTTTTTTAAAACTTGTAGTGGATGGCAATTGATGATACTCAGTATTTTTAAATTTTAGTTCATTATTAAATTTAATGAATTAATTTTAGTTTTATACGTTAGAAAAACTTTTCACAAAATGGGCAAGAAATGGAATATAGTTATTTCGTTCCATTTGGCTTAAAATAAGCGATAACATATGATTTCATAAAACAGCTGATTTTATGTTATAGGTTATGTGGTATAACAGCTGTTTTAACGCTTAGGTAAATCAATTGTAATTATTTAATATAAAGTAACTAAAATAAAATTTTTCTTTGTTGACCCAAATAGGAATTGACTTAAACGTTTTTTACATTACTTGTTTTATTGAAGGCTTCCTTTTTAATTGATTACTTCATGTTTACGATCATAGGACATGTTAAAGGACAACTACCTTTTACCAACTACCGAAGACTCGCATTAGTTGCATCACATCGCAACCGGGCTTGCGTTATTGCCTCATCCCGGGCTATTTTGTTCTACCGGATTACAAGCCTTAAAACCTTCAAACAATCGATCATTCTAACAAGTTGTTGCGCTAGTTTTTGTTAATAAAGGTTGTGTAACCCTGGAGAAAGGCAAGTTTGTTTGTTCTTCGGAGCTATTAATTACACTACAATATGCTACGACTCAGGCCTATAGTTATAGTGGACGTGGTGTTTTGCACGTCTGGGAAAGTTTGGTTTTGTTATAGCAAAGTAATTCGTCCTTCCCTGTGTAATAACAAGTTTACAAATAACTCTGATGTTATTAGACCTTTTAAATCGAGCATATCATAACAGTAGACTACAAATAATAGGCTATCATGTTAATGACGATGGCAGCTTCTAGATATGCATAAAATAAAATTAATGTTCCAAAGAGAATGCCGGGATTTTAAACGAGCGATACTGAAAGACGTGCAAGATAACTAAATGATTAAACATCAATCTAAAGTAGAAACAAGTAAGCTATGTTTACCGTGTTTGCCAGCTTCATGCTCAATGAGATTGTTGACAATCCCAATTTCCTTAAAAGAGTGCTGTTCCCAGACGGATGTCAACACAATTCCCGGATGTGTAGTTCAAACAACCTAAAGTTGTGCAGCAACATGTTCGCGATTCTCCGAAAGTGAACGTGTGGTGTGGGTTAATGTATGACCAAGTGACAAGCCCTTTCTTTTTCCCCGATAAAACAATTAGCATAATTTATCTTGATATGCTAGAACAATTTTTGTTTCCTCAAATCGGAGGCATTGAACGACAAAATAAGGTATGAAAAAAAACTTTGTTCTTTTCTCTTCAATTTGACATTTAAATCATTTACTTATCTTGAACAGACCTTCAGTAATGGTCTTTTAAATTCCCGGCATTCTTTTTTTTAACATTCTGTACCAAAGATAGAAAAAAACAGGCGAAAAATTGCTATTACTTAAAAATTGTATATGTCAAGTTAAACACTTAAAAAAAGTAAATATTCATCGATAAAATTACTAGGCTATATATTACGTAGCAACAATGTCAAATTTTGAACTTCGCTTTTTTTACTGAACAAACGTTTTAAAACAGTATTAATACTAATATTTTGAGTTAAAATTACGTATTTGGTTACTTTTAAGATATTTTATCTATTTTTGTAATACGCTTTTGTAGTAAATTATAGGTTAGGATGGTTCTAACGAAATTCAAGGCTACCAATATCTCTACAATGTATGTAATTAATTACATCGTTTCAAACAAGGGTTAAAAACCAACGTCATTAAAAACATGGAAAATTACATACATTGGCGGAAATATTTGGTATTCAGTTTCGTTGGGAGATCCTAATTTATTATAATCCGTTCTTTTCTTTTTGAGATGAAAAATCAATAAAGATTTGTGAGTAACGGAGGTATTATAGGTTATGTGTTATATTAAGTCAGGTTAGGTTATGTTGACAGATTACGTTTTATAATTTAAAGTAGCGAATATTTAAAATTTTTGTAGGTAAATTTACGAGTAAGAATAAAGACAAAAGTTGAGAGCTTTATAATTATTTTATTCCTGATAATTATCTACGATAAATAGGGTAGCTTTCAACAAAAATATTTAGTAAAACTGTAAAGAATTGCTCTTCTTTAGTCTAGCGTTTATACAAACTCTTTGGAACTTTTCCTTTGTTTGAAAGGTTTGTTTGATCTAAAGACAAATTCATTGTTAACGTAACAGCAGACAGTAAGCAAACAGGATTTCAAATAACGTTTTTAATTGTTGTGACTGGCTTTACATAATGGCTAATTAAAAGTTTCGCTTTCTATGTTTAGCAGCGTTGCGATGACAGATTGTTCATTTCATAACGCTCAGAGCCAAATTTTATTACACAATGTCAAATAACTTCTCTCTGAAAGGCAACGAAATTTTGTTTTCGGTTAATTTATCCTTATATTTGTGAGTTTTTTTATACAAAAGTGCTAAAGCCGAAAGTTCCAAGGGCAGCCTGTATAATACAGAGGTAACAACTTAATGACGTATAATTATTTTAATTCCAATTGGAATTATTCAGTGTTACATAATGAATGACTGGATAAATACTGCTTGTATAATGAATAATCAACGACAGAAAACCAAATACAGCATTACCATACGCAAATATGTGCTTCAGCGTATAACTCTCTTTATATATTAGAAAAACACAAATACAAATTCTTTTTAATAAATAACCTGAAAATAAGATTATAATGACTAAAACAAATCAATCTTAAAACTGTTTAAATCCGTTTAAATATCTTATACCAAGAACTACCAATCTACTAACTAAAGGAAATTGTAACTAAAATTAAAACCTAGCATTATAACTACAGGTAGTTATGAATTTCGTAGCTAAACTAAAATCTAGTAGGCTATATAATTATTCTATGAGCTTAGCTTGTGAGGTTTTGTTAAACAAATAAAAACGGTGACGTGGACTTTCCGACCGTGGGACTTCCGACCACAGATACAGGCGTGGTAATTCCGATCACAAAAATTTCATCCGTGGGAGTTCCGACCACTGACAAAACCACGTGGGGTTTCCTACCATTTAACTCACTACTCCACAATAGTGATGTGACGAGTCGAACATTTTACTCGAAAGGTATCGAGTCAACAGTGTATCGAGTTCTTATACTACGAAACGTCTCTCCTTGCTTTGCGCAAGGAAGTCTTTGCACTTTCATAATTTGGCATATTTGCAACAAAATCTAAACTTTTATCCTTTAAGTCTTGAAACTCTTCTTTAAAAATATTACAAACCGGCACTGTCTTTTCTTCACGGACTCTTTTCCTACAGTTATGCCTACGTATTTCTAAATGTGCGTTTGATTCGTTTGGTACGCAGGAATGCTGCTGTTCAGAGATGATTGCATCATTTGCAATTTTTATACTCCCGTGGCAGTTACTCTTTTCGTTTTTGACGCATAACCAATTAGTATACTTTTCAGTTTTTTTGTGCACTCGATAGCGATAACCATTCTTCACAAGACACGGTTTCCCTTTGGTTGTAGTGATAATTTCCATTTTGCTTCTCGCGATATAAGTCAACTAACAACGTCTTAAGCCTGTCCGATCCTACAGTCGGTAAACGTACACTTTAAAACGCTGTAAACGTACTCAATTCAGCTGCAACTTGTGCACGCCTCGAACTTTCAGATCCGACTGAATGTATTGTCAAACAACCCTAGGAATATTCAGGTGGTGGGGATGTTCCGTTATTAAGCCCTATATAATGGGAAAACCCACAAACCTGCGAATATTGCTTATGTTAGTGTGCGTTTATATAGGAAGAGTGGTGACAGATCGGAAATCCCACGTCTCGAACCCGATCGGTCGGAAACGCCACAGCAGCAGGTGTTCAAACAATAGGATCGCAAATACCACGGTCGGAAACGCCACAGCAGCAGGTGTTCAAACAATAGGATCGCAAATACCACGGTGGGAAACGCCACAGCAGCAGGTGTTCAAACAATAGGATCGCAAATATCACGGTCGGAAACGCCACAGCAGCAGGTGTTCAAACAATAGGATCGCAAATATCACGGTCGGAAACGCCACAGCAGCAGGTGTTCAAACAATAGGATCGCAAATACCACGGTCGGAAACGCCACAGCAGCAGGTGTTCAAACAATAGGATCGCAAATACCACAGTCGGAAACGCCACAGCAGCAGGTGTTCAAACAATAGGATCGCAAATACCACGGTGGGAAACGCCACAGCAGCAGGTGTTCAAACAATAGGATCGCAAATATCACGGTCGGAAACGCCACAGCAGCAGGTGTTCAAACAATAGGATCGCAAATACCACGGTGGGAAACGCCACAGCAGCAGGTGTTCAAACAATAGGATCGCAAATATCACGGTCGGAAACGCCACAGCAGCAGGTGTTCAAACAATAGGATCGCAAATACCACGGTGGGAAACGCCACAGCAGCAGGTGTTCAAACAATAGGATCGCAAATATCACGGTCGGAAACGCCACAGCAGCAGGTGTTCAAACAATAGGATCGCAAATACCACGGTCGGAAACGCCACAGCAGCAGGTGTTCAAACAATAGGATCGCAAATACCACAGTCGGAAACGCCACAGCAGCAGGTGTTCAAACAATAGGATCGCAAATACCACGGTCGGAAACGCCACAGCAGCAGGTGTTCAAACAATAGGATCGCAAATACCACGGTCGGTAACGCCACAGCAGCAGGTGTTCAAAGAATAGGATCGCAAATACCACGGTCGGAAACGCCACAGCAGCAGGTGTTCAAACAATAGGATCGCAAATACCACGGTCGGAAACGCCACGTAGTCATAATAGCATACACAAAACTCACAAAATAACCATTTATTTACTCATGCGCGAACAATGACTAATACGAGCCATAAATGATTAGTTTGTGAGTTTTGTGTATGTTTTTATTTGTTTTAAAATCTTGTAATTAAAACTATAACTTTGTATTAAAACTAAAACTTAGAAACCGATATTATGAACCTTTTAACTAAAAAATAAAACCATGTAGTTACAATTAAGGATCTTTAACTAAAGTATAACACTGTTACTAAAATTATGGAAATTGTAAGTAAACCTAAACTAGGAACCTAGTTACTAAACTAAACCTTGTAATTAAAACTATAAACCTAGCAATGCCTTGTTATTAACACTATGTAACTAAACTAAAAATTCTGACTAAAGGTCGACCTTTAAGGTTGAATACTTTAAATAAAATTAAAACCTTGTAAGTAAAATTATGAATATTGTACATAATAACCGCGTTTCGGACTAAAATATGAACCTGGTTTCGGAATAACTCCATTCTCGAAACTTCAATAGTATTCGTTTTAACCGGAATAACTATAGTTTTGAGAATGGAGTTATTCCGAAACTTGTCCACAAAGAAAAATATTTTAATGTTAGGAAAGACAGGAAAATGTACTCAAATATATACAAACATTCTTAACAGAATTGAAGATGATTATATTAAGCATTTCAAAACTAAAACTTTGTAACTAAATCTTACGATTCTTTCAAATAAAACTAAAACTAAAAAGGAAACTATTTATATTTAATAAAACCTTGAAATTAAAAACCTTGTATTTAAAATTAAAACTTGTAGTTAAATGTAATAGTTTTATAGCTAAACTAAAAACTTCTAACTGTAGCTAAGACAATAAATTTTACAATTAAAACAAGGCTGTTCCAAACAGATGTTATTTCAGATTATTTGGTATAGCCTAAAAATACATCTTCAGAGGATGTCTTTGTATTAGATCCTTTATACTCGATAATGTCCTGGTGTTATAATATAAACTAAACGTGCTGAAAGCTAATATGAAACCTTTAATATAATAATTATCGGGTTACACTCACAGATGAGCTACGCACCACGAAAGCTTCCACACCAACATAAAACCAGAAGCGTAACTGGATAAAAGAGTAAATACTGTAAACAACCATGATGTTATGTATTGACAATGGATTATTAGCCAGAGAAACAAAATCACGTTTTAAATTATCAAATTTGGTCAAAAATAACAATTATAATTGAAACTGTTTTAGAAGACGACGATCAATTCACAGAGTTATAATTTACAGACTAATTAAATCCTAACCTATCGTTTCAGAAGTTTTACAATCAGCTACTTAGTCCTATTATTAAAAATCGCAGTAGGATTGCTTTATTGGTTTCTATTATAATTTAAAAATGCATAATATATCAATTTTATTGACCCACAACTAAGAATATTGTGCATTTAATTATATATACTGCCTTTTAATGCGATTAGTTGCAAATGTAATTCTCAATGACAAGTCTAACTTATGCGTTTAATCCTGCCGACACACCGCAGCCCGGACTTTCGCTTCTTGTTTTAACAGAACGGGTCCGAAAATGGAACTCTGTTGAGGAGAATCTGGTTTTGCAGCATCTGTTTACATCGTGTCTGTCTCCTTACTTTCGCTGAAGCAGCACATAGATATTCCTGAAATGAAAGGAAAACCTATGAGTAACCGTCACGAACAAGAATACCCACGTGTTTCAATTTGATACTAATTATAGGCTCTGATGTAATGTATTAGGTGTTCTTTATAATATCTGAAAGTTGAAATACAGTAAAACCCTCTTAAGTAGGCTTTTTAAGGGTCTGAATACAAGCCGCATATTAATTGAGACCACGAATGAAACGGAACAGAGTATTAAACCACGTATTAACGAGTAACGGGACAGCGTATTAAACGGGACCACGTATTAACGAGAACCATTATTAAATTGGACTACGTATTAACGAGTAACGGGACAGCGTATTAAACGGGACCACGTATTAACGAGTAACGGGAAAGCGTATTAAACGGGACCACGTATTAACGAGAACCATTATTAAATTGGACTACGTATTAACGAGTAACGGGACAGCGTATTAAACAGGACCACGTATTAACGAGAACCATTATTAAATTGGACAACGTATTAACGAGTAACGGGACAGTGTATTAAACGGGACCACGTATTAACGAGTAACGGGACAGCGTATTAAACGGGACCACATATTAACGAGAACCATTATTAAATTGGACTACGTATTAACGAGTAACGGGACAGTGTATTAAACGGGACCACGTATTAACGAGAACCATTATTAAATTGGACTACGTATTAACGAGTAACGGAACAGCGTATTAAACGGGACCACGTATTAACGAGTAAAGGGAAAGCGTATTAAACGGGACCACGTATTAACGAGAACCATTATTAAATTGGACTACGTATTAACCAGTAACGGGACAGCGTATTAAACGGGACCACGTATTAACGAGAACCATTATTAAATTGGACTACGTATTAACGAGTAACGGGACAGCGTATTAAACGGGACCACGTATTAACGAGTAACGGGAAAGCGTATTAAACGGGACCACGTATTAACGAGAACCATTATTAAATTGGACTACGTATTAACGAGTAACGGGACAGCGTATTAAACGGGACCACGTATTAACGAGAACCATTATTAAATTGGACAACGTATTAACGAGTAACGGGACAGTGTATTAAACGGGACCACGTATTAACGAGAACCATTATTAAATTGGACTACGTATTAACGAGTAACGGGACAGCGTATTAAACGGGACCACGTATTAACGAGAACCATTATTAAATTGGACAACGTATTAACGAGTAACGGGACAGTGTATTAAACGGGACCACGTATTAACGAGAACCATTATTAAATTGGACTACGTATTAACGAGTAACGGGACAGCGTATTAAACGGGACCACGTATTAACGAGAACCATTATTAAATTGGACAACGTATTAACGAGTAACGGGACAGTGTATTAAACGGGACCACGTATTAACGAGAACCATTATTAAATTGGACTACGTATTAACGAGTAACGGGACAGCGTATTAAACGGGACCACGTATTAACGAGAACCATTATTAAATTGGACTACGTATTAACGAGTAACGGGACAGCGTATTAAACGGGACCACGTATTAACGAGAACCATTATTAAATTGGACAACGTATTAACGAGTAACGGGACAGTGTATTAAACGGGACCACGTACTAACGAGTAACGGGACAGCGTATTAAACGGGACCACGTATTAACGAGAACCATTATTAAATTGGACTACGTATTAACGAGTAACGGGACAGTGTATTAAACGGGACCACGTATTAACGAGAACCATTATTAAATTGGACTACGTATTAACGAGTAACGGAACAGCGTATTAAACGGGACCACGTATTAACGAGTAACGGGAAAGCGTATTAAACGGGACCACGTATTAACGAGAACCATTATTAAATTGGACTACGTATTAACGAGTAACGGGACAGCGTATTAAACGGGACCACGTATTAACGAGAACCATTATTAAATTGGACTACGTATTAACCAGTAACGGGACAGTGTATTAAACGGGACAACGTATTAACGAGAACCATTATTAAATTGGACTACGTATTAACGAGTAACGGGACAGTGTATTAAACGGGACCTCGTATTAACGAGTAACGAGAAAGCGTATTAAACGGGACCACGTATTAACGAGAACCATTATTAAATTGGACTACGTATTAACGAGTAACGGGACAGCGTATTAAACGGGACCACGTATTAACGAGAACCATTATTAAATTGGACTACGTATTAACGAGTAACGGGACAGCGTATTAAACGGGACCACGTATTACCGAGAACGATTAATAAATGGAACCCCTTAATAAGGAATAACGGGACAGCGTATTTATTAAACGGGACCACGCACTAACGAGAACGCCTATTAAATGGGAATATGTATTAACATGTAACGGGGCAGCATATTAAACAAAATTATGTATTAAGTGGAACGATTATTAAATGGGACTATGTATTAACGTGTAATGGGGCAGCATATTAAACGAAATTATGTATTAAGTGGAACGGCTATTAAATGGGACTATGTAATAACGTGTAACGGGGCAGCATATTAAACGAAATTATGTATTAAGTGGAACGCCTATTAAATGGGACTATGTATTAACGTGTAATGGGACAGCATATTAAACGAAATTATGTATTAAGTGGGACGCCTATTAAATCGGACTATGTATTAACGTGTAACGGGGCAGCATATTAAACGAAATTATGTATTAAGTGGAACTCTTATTAAATGGGACTATGTATTAACGTGTAACGGGGCAGCATATTAAACGAAATTATGTATTAAGTGGAACGCCTATTAAATGGGACTATGTATTAACGTGTAACGGGGCAGCATATTAAACGAAATTATGTATTAAGTGGCACGATTATTAAATGGGACTATGTATTAACGTGTAACGGGGCAGCATATTAAACGAAATTATGTATTAAGTGGAACGCCTATTAAATGGGACTATGTATTAACGTGTAACGGGGCAGCATATTAAACGAAATTATGTATTAAGTGGAACGATTATTAAATGGGACTATGTATTAACGTGTAACGGGGCAGCATATTAAACGAAATTATGTATTAAGTGGAACGCCTATTAAATGGGACTATGTAATAACGTGTAACGGGGCAGCATATTAAACGAAATTATGTAATAAGTGGAAGGCCTATTAAATGGGACTATGTATTAACGTGTAATGGGGCAGCATATTAAACGAAATTATGTATTAAGTGGGACGCCTATTAAATGGGACTATGTATTAACGTGTAACGGGGCAGCATATTAAACGAAATTATGTATTAAGTGGAACGCCTATTAAATGGGACTATGTATTAACGTGTAACGGGGCAGCATATTAAACGAAATTATGTATTAAGTGGAACTCTTATTAAATGGGACTATGTATTAACGTGTAACGGGGCAGCATATTAAACGAAATTATGTATTAAGTGGAACGCCTATTAAATGGCACTATGTATTAACGTGTAACGGGGCAGCATATTAAACGAAATTATGTATTAAGTGGAACGCCTATTAAATGGGACTATGTATTAACGTGTAACGGGGCAGCATATTAAACGAAATTAAGTATTAAGCGGAACGCCTATTAAATGGGACTATGTATTAACGTGTAACGGGGCAGCATATTAAACGAAATTATGTATTAAGTGGAACGCCTATTAAATGGGACTATGTATTAACGTGTAACGGGGCAGCATATTAAACGAAAATATGTATTAAGTGGGATGACTATTAAATGGGACTATGTATTAACGTGTAACGGGGCAGCATATTAAACGAAATTATGTATTAAGTGGAACGTCTATTAAATGGGACTATGTATTAACGTGTAACGGGACAGCATATTAAACGAAATTATGTATTAAGTGGAACGCCTATTAAATGGGACTATGTATTAACGTGTAACGGGGCAGCTTATTAAACGAAATTATGTATTAAGCGGAACGCCTATTAAATGGGACTATGTATTAACGTGTAACGGGGCAGCATATTAAACGAAATTAAGTATTAAGCGGAACGCCTATTAAATGGGACTGTGTATTAACGTGTAACGGGGCAGCATATTAAACGAAATTATGTATTAAGTGGAACGCTTATTAAATGGGACCTTACATTAACGATTAACGGGACCACGTATTAACGAGAACGTGTATTAAACGGGACAGCGTGTTATGCGGGACCGAGTATAGAACGAGAGTAGGAAAGAGTCATGACAGCACAATTAAATCATTTTTGTACTTAAAGAAAAATGAAATCCAAGAAAACATAGTGAATTACAGTATTGATTATTATAGTTTATTTATAGTTGATCAATATTTATTCATGCAGTTACTTACATTTACGCTCATTGTACTTTATTCACTGTTTAATGTTCTGCACAACAGTATATGTGTGTTATCAATTTAATTCTATTATGTTAATTTAATCTATTCTTACCGTATCTAGTAAATTTATTCATACAGTCTATTCTTTCGAAGAAAGGCTATGGTAGATGTTTTTTGTATTGCCCCAACCACAACTGTCATACAAGAATGTGAGGGTTTGTTATTTATAACAAGAGAAACAGCAGTGTCAATATTAAAGTTTGTATAAGGAATACACTACTTTATGCTGTTTGGCATTCCAGATCTATGCTCAGTGCTGTGTACTTATCTGTAACAGCTAATATGCTAACTATTTGTAGTTGTGGACAAAACACATCCCATATCTATGTAATGAACACGACTTTGCTTCTGTGCAAACAAAATTTATGCAAAAAGGAGTGTTTTTCGAAGGGTTTTGGACGTAATAAATGGGCTACAGTAGAACCCCACTTCAACGAACTGACTGGGGCTCAGAGCTGTCCGTTTTAATAAAATTCCGTTATAGGCCTAAAGCAAAACGTTACCTTTAAGTTAAAATGCAAATGAAATGAAGACAAACTGTAAAAGAATTTGGTTACTTCCTAACCTTTAACTTATTACAAGACGTTGGTGAAAAGAATACATTCGACAAAAATAAAAAACGATTATTTTCTTTTGATGACATAAAACTCGATTCTCCAGCAAGAATACTTTATCGCTAGAATACATTGTTTCTGTATTTTCACTTAAACGCCAGCTCACTTTCCTCTGCATATTTGTTCAAGCTGCAAATCAGCTGTTAGATACTTCCTCACAGTGGAATTATACAGCTGTTCCGTCATGCAATGCCGCGACTTTCGACTTACGTCCGGCCAGATGGACTTTCTTTTCAAGGCCATGAACATTCCGTCTCACTACACCTTTTGTCAACACAAGTGAATTCTTTCGTTCCGAACAAGGAATACTTTTCATACGTTTTCCTTATTTTCAGGGTTAGCATCTGATAAATGTAGCAAAAACGACTTATTTAAGATGTTAGGCTGCAAACGTTGCTAGACATTTTCTCATAAATAAGATAGCTTGCAGATGGTTTTTAAAACTGAAAACAAAGCTAAATTTGTGAACCATACCTCATAAACATATACAAATAAACATATATTTCATACAATGGATATGATATATAGTAGAAGATAAATAAATAATGTGGTGACATATTAAGCAACTAATTATATTTATTAAAAAAAAAAAAATAGAAGTTTGTTAAGAAAACAAGTATTTATGCAACAATTTAAATTATTGCAAAAAATTATTTTGCATGTTACAAAATTTCAGGACTATTTGAATAGGGGTCGTTAAAGAAATTATGAGTTTTTTTTTGTTTAATAAAGTTTCTATACCAAACGTTTGCTTATGTAAACAGATAATAATTAAAATAATTACATCAAATAAAAATCAATAATTTTTTCCTTGAACGCGTCTCACTGACAGTCGCCATCATCAGTGAGTCCAGCTTATACATCATCTGAACTATACCAATAACCAGATATAGTTTAGATGTTTACAAAAGCCATACTCACTATTGATGATGGCTTTGTCAGTGAGACGCGTTTGAGGTATACATTATTGATTTTGAGCTGGTGTTCTTTTTTTCGTTATTAAATTTATTCATTCTGTTTCAGGTTGTATTTAGGCTTACTTTACGTCCATCTAATATTGCTTCACAATTGGTTACAAAATAGACGAATCAAATGTTTTCAAAATCTTGTTGACATTAAAAGTAACAGTAAAATTCATTTAAAAACAAATTACCACCGTCATCGAACGAGCAATCGATCAGTTGGCAAGCCGAGTTTAAATGGCCAGACGAAGAGTCAGACAAACCGGTTTCAATCAGGACAGAGTTTGAGGTCATATAGTCTTGCTTTGATGGTGAGCGGATTGGGCAACGATAGATTAGTTGGAAAGCTTATAAGCTTTTAGCGATTAGCTAGTAATAGCGCGCTGTTGCAATTGTGGTTGGAAGATGCAAGACTAGAATAAGGCGAGGCATTATCTGTGACCATGTGCAAATTGGCTGCAGTTTATGTAGTGTTCGTAATGACAGGTAAAATCGTATAGTAATGGAGATGCTACATTATGAACTTTGAACACCTATTCTTACTCTAGCGTCGAAAGAAGAAAGTCGTAGCTAGAGAAACCTGAATTGTTTACGGGAAATATTGTTTTCCCAGACGATTTGCTTGCCTTCAGACAAAACAAATAATATTAACAAACATTTTTGAAGTTAATTCCTACTTAGGTTAACTAGGATATGTTTTATTTTAGTTACTTTTAATTAAATAATTACAAAATATAAATAAAGTAACATAGCCTATGCGTTTAAACAGCTGTTCTACCACATAACCTATAACGTAAAATCAGCTGTTTTATAAAATAATATGTTATTACTTATTTTAAGCCAAATAGAACGAAATAACTAAATTGCCTACCTGCCCCATTTGGGAAAAGTTTTTCTCCAATATAAAACTATAATAAATCATTATTAAATTTGATTAATGAATTAATATTTGAAAAAAACTGTATTAACATCAAGTGTCATGCAATACAAGTTTAAAAAAATGTATTTAAACTTGAGTGGATGAATAAAAAGTATTTTATTAACGACTGACAATTTTTACAAGACATATATATATATATATATATATATATATATATATATATATATATATATATATATATATATATAGAGAGAGAGAGAGAGAGGCCTATATATATGTATGTATGTATATATATATATATATATATATATATATATATATATATACATACATATATATATATATATATATATATATATATATATATATATATATATATATATGTATGTATGTATGTATAAGGATAGTGTGAACTAATTGAAGGAATTGAATAAAGTAAAACCCCTTTAAAACAGTCTTCAAGAATGTATAAAAAACAGCTTATTGAACGAGACAGTATTTTGATCCAAGTAAAATTATTTAAGATTATTAAAATAACTTTCCTGTTATGACGATTGATAGAATTTACCTGAATATAAACGATTTGTGGCTGAAACTGTTTATCTAACTTCTTGTCATTTTTTTTTCAAAAAAGAAAACAATTCAAACAATAATAATTATAATTCACGTATGATTTCTAGCTGTAAAACCAGTTTATTTCATTGTAATACTACAATAGTGGTTTAAAAACCCAAAGATAAATTTGGGATATGATTGCAAAGTTAACGTGTTGTAAAAACGGAAATCTATTTTATTTAGGTTCATCGTATTTTACACAAGTTTGAGTTTATTTAAAGAATGTTAGCATCCTTCAAACATTGTCGACTTAGCAAAAGGGACGGTAGTTGATGTTTAAGAGTAAATAGTAATATATAAAAGAATAATTATGCTACGACTTACAATTATAAAATCTTTATTATCATACGCGTTTCAATGACAATATGTCATCATCTTCAGTGATGCTACACAATTTAAACTTAATTGTTAAAAACTGAATTAGGTTATGTTTAGTTTTTTCAATTAAGTTTAAATTGTGTAGCATGACTGAATATGATGACATATTGTTATTGAAACGCGTATGATAATAAAGATTTTATAATTTTAAGTCGTAGCATATTTATTCTTTTATTTATAACTTTCACTCACAAGCCAGCTCGAATCCTGTTTATAGTAAATAGTAAGTTTAAATTTGTCATTTTACATAATTTATAAGGAAGTAGGAATTGCAAAATTATTTTTACTATTTGAAATTATCGTTATATGATCTCCAAAAACTGTTCACTCTAAAGAAGAAAGCGTATGTGTTGAGAAAATAATTATTTTTGAATCACATTGTATAACGACTTTCCCCATTTATCGCGTGAAACCACGGATATGAATGTAACAGTTGATTCATTGTTAAACAGCTGATTCGTTGCTCTTCCGCAGCTCCATTACATGGTCACGCAACTGATACACAGTGTTCAAGGCGCGACAATCGCATGTAAGCAATAATGACATTGCAGGTAATGTTATTGATTAGTAAAAGTTATGGACTCTCGATGCTTAACCTTAAAATGTTGAAACTGATGGTAATAACAAAGAAGCCAAATGTTAACTCTAGTTTAATAAGAGACGTATTATTAGATATCTGAGAATGAGAATGTTATTTTGTTATATTTTCTCCGTGCTATTATACAAGCGTATACTTAAAAACTGAGAATGAGAATGTTACGGTGTTACATTTTCTCTTTGCTGTTATGATAATATATTTCTCCGTGCTAACATTTTCTCCGTGGATTTTAAATTTGAGAATGAGAATGTTACGTTGTTATATGTTATCCATGCTACTATACGCTGTAGAGCTTGAAATTTATATTTGAGGATTGTTGTTGTTATATATTCTCCGTGTTATTATACGGATAGAGCTTGGAATTTATATTTGAGAATGGGATTGTTGTTGTTGTATATTCTCCGTGCTATGATACGGAAAGAGCTTGGAATTTATATTTGAGAATGGGATTGTTGTTGTTGTATATTCTCCGTGCTATGATACGGATAGAGCTTGGAATTTATATTTGAGGATGGGATTGTTGCTGTTATATATTCTCCGTGTTATTATACGGATAGAGCTTGGAATTTATATTTGAGAATGGGATTGTTGTTGTTGTATATTCTCCGTGCTATTATACGGATAGAGCTTGAAATTTATATTTGAGGATTGTTGTTGTTATATATTCTCCGTGCTATTATACGGATAGAGCTTGGAATTTATATTTGAGAATGGGATTATTGTTGTTATATGTTCTCCGTGCTATTATAAGGATATAGCTTGGAATTTATATTTGAGAATGGGATTGTTGTTGTTATATATTCTCCGTGTTATTATACGGATAGAGCTTGGAATTTATATTTGAGAGTGGGATTATTGTTGTTATATGTTCTCCGTGCTATTATACGGATAGAGCTTGGAATTTTACTTGAGAATGGGATTGTTGTTGTTATATGTTCTCCGTGCTATTATACGGATAGAGCTTGGAATTTATATTTTAGAATGGGATTGTTGTTGTTGTATATTCTCCGTGCTATTATACGGATAGAGCTTGGAATTTATATTTGAGAATAGGATTGTTGTTGTTATATATTCTCCGTGTTATTATACGGATAGAGCTTGGAATTTATATTTGAGAATGGGATTGTTGTTGTTATATGTTCTCCGTGCTATTATACGGATAGAGCTTGGAATTTATATTTGAGAATGGGATTGTTGTTGTATACTCTCCGTGCTATTATACGGATAGAGCTTGGAATTTATATTTGAGAATGGGATTGTTGTTGTTGTATATTCTCCGTGTTATTATACGGATAAAGCTTGGAATTTATATTTGAGAATAGCATTGTTGTTGTTATATATTCTCCGTGTTATTATACGGATAGAGCTTGGAATTTATATTTGAGAAAGGGATTGTTGTTGTTATATATTCTCCGTGTTATTATACGGATAGAGCTTGGAATTTATAATTGAAAATGGGATTGTTGTTGTTGTATATTCTCCGTGCTATTATACGGATAGAGCTTGGAATTTATATTTGAGAATGGGATTGTTGTTGTTGAATATTCTCCGTGCTATTATACGGATAGAGCTTGGAATTTATATTTGAGAATGGGATTGTTGTTGTTGAATATTCTCCGTGCTATTATACGGATAGAGCTTGGAATTTATATTTGAGAATGGGATTGTTGTTGTTGTATATTCTCCGTGTTATTATACGGATAGAGCTTGGAATTTATATTTGAGAATGGGATTGTTGTTGTTGTATATTCTCCGTGCTATGATACGGAATGAGCTTGGAATTTATATTTGAGAATGGGATTGTTTTTGTTGTATATTCTCCGTGCTATGATACGGATAGAGCTTGGAATTTATATTTGAGAATGGGATTGTTGCTGTTATATATTCTCCGTGATATTATACGGATAGAGCTTGGAATTTATATTTGAGAATGGGATTGTTGTTGTTGTATATTCTCCGTGCTATTATACGGATAGAGCTTGAAATTTATATTTGAGAATGGGATTATTGTTGTTATATGTTCTCCGTGCTATTATACGGATAGAGCTTGGAATTTATATTTGAGAATGGGATTGTTGTTGTTGTATATTCTCCGTGCTATTATACGGATAGAGCTTGGAATTTATATTTGAGAATGGGATTGTTGTTGTTATATGTTCTCCGTGCTATTATACGGATAGAGCTTGGAATTTATATTTGAGAATGGGATTGTTGTTGTATACTCTCCGTGCTATTATACGGATAGAGCTTGGAATTTATATTTGAGAATGGGATTGTTGTTGTTGTATATTCTCCGTGTTATTATACGGATAAAGCTTGGAATTTATATTTGAGAATAGCATTGTTGTTGTTATATATTCTCCGTGTTATTATACGGATAGAGCTTGGAATTTATATTTGAGAGTGGGATTATTGTTGTTATATGTTCTCCGTGCTATTATACGGATAGAGCTTGGAATTTTACTTGAGAATGGGATTGTTGTTGTTATATGTTCTCCGTGCTATTATACGGATAGAGCTTGGAATTTATATTTGAGAATGGGATTGTTGTTGTTGTATATTCTCCGTGCTATTATACGGATAGAGCTTGGAATTTATATTTGAGAATAGGATTGTTGTTGTTATATATTCTCCGTGTTATTATACGGATAGAGCTTGGAATTTATATTTGAGAATGGGATTGTTGTTGTTGTATATTCTCCGTGTTATTATACGGATAGAGCTTGGAATTTATATTTGAGAATGGGATTGTTGCTGTTATATATTCTCCGTGATATTATACGGATAGAGCTTGGAATTTATATTTGAGAATGGGATTGTTGTTGTTGTATATTCTCCGTGCTATTATACGGATAAAGCTTGGAATTTATATTTGAGAATAGCATTGTTGTTGTTATATATTCTCCGTGTTATTATACGGATAGAGCTTGGAATTTATATTTGAGAAAGGGATTGTTGTTGTTATATATTCTCCGTGTTATTATACGGATAGAGCTTGGAATTTATAATTGAAAATGGGATTGTTGTTGTTGTATATTCTCCGTGCTATTATACGGATAGAGCTTGGAATTTATATTTGAGAATGGGATTGTTGTTGTTGAATATTCTCCGTGCTATTATACGGATAGAGCTTGGAATTTATATTTGAGAATGTGATTGTTGTTGTTGAATATTCTCCGTGCTATTATACGGATAGAGCTTGGAATTTATATTTGAGAATGGGATTGTTGTTGTTGTATATTCTCCGTGTTATTATACGGATAGAGCTTGGAATTTATATTTGAGAATGGGATTGTTGTTGTTGTATATTCTCCGTGCTATGATACGGAATGAGCTTGGAATTTATATTTGAGAATGGGATTGTTTTTGTTGTATATTCTCCGTGCTATTATACGGATAGAGCTTGAAATTTATATTTGAGGATTGTTGTTGTTATATATTCTCCGTGCTATTATACGGATAGAGCTTGGAATTTATATTTGAGAATGGGATTGTTGTTGTTATATATTCTCCGTGTTATTATACGGATAGAGCTTGGAATTTATATTTGAGAATGGGATTGTTGTTGTTATATATTCTCCGTGCTATTATACGGATAGAGCTTGGAATTTATATTTGAGAATGGGATTGTTGTTGTTATATGTTCTCCGTGTTATTATACGGATAGAGCTTGGAATTTATATTTGAGAATAGGATTGTTGTTGTTATATATTCTCCGTGTTATTATACGGATAGAGCTTGGAATTTATATTTGAGAATAGGATTGTTGTTGTTATATATTCTCCGTGTTATTATACGGATATAGCTTGGAATTTATATTTGAGAATGGGATTGTTGTTGTTATATGTTCTCCGTGCTATTATACGGATAGAGCTTGGAATTTATATTTGAGAATGGGATTATTGTTGTTATATGTTCTCCGTGTTATTATACGGATAGAGCTTGGAATTTATATTTGAGAATGGGATTGTTGTTGTTATATATTCTCCGTGTTATTATACGGATAGAGCTTGGAATTTATATTTGAGAATGGGATTGTTGTTGTTATATATTCTCCGTGCTATTATACGGATAGAGCTTGGAATTTATATTTGAGAATGGGATTGTTGTTGTTATATGTTCTCCGTGTTATTATACGGATAGAGCTTGGAATTTATATTTGAGAATGGGATTGTTGTTGTTATATGTTCTCCGTGTTATTATACGGATAGAGCTTGGAATTTATATTTGAGAATGGGATTATTGTTGTTATATGTTCTCCGTGTTATTATACGGATAGAGCTTGGAATTTATATTTGAGAATGGGATTATTGTTGTTATATGTTCTCCGTGTTATTATACGGATAGAGCTTGGAATTTATATTTGAGAATGGGATTGTTGTTGTTATATATTCTCCGTGTTATTATACGGATAGAGCTTGGAATTTATATTTGAGAATGGGATTGTTGTTGTTATATATTCTCCGTGTTATTATACGGATAGAGCTTGGAATTTATATTTGAGAATGGGATTGTTGTTGTTATATATTCTCCGTGCTATTATACGGATAGAGCTTGGAATTTATATTTGAGAATGGGATTGTTGTTGTTATATATTCTCCGTGCTATTATACGGATAGAGCTTGGAATTTATATTTGAGAATGGGATTGTTGTTGTTATATATTCTCCGTGCTATTATACGGATATAGCTTGGAATTTATATTTGAGAATGGGATTGTTGTTGTTATATGTTCTCCGTGTTATTATACGGATAGAGCTTGGAATTTATATTTGAGAATGGGATTATTGTTGTTATATGTTCTCCGTGTTATTATACGGATAGAGCTTGGAATTTATATTTGAGAATGGGATTGTTGTTGTTATATATTCTCCGTGTTATTATACGGATAGAGCTTGGAATTTATATTTGAGAATGGGATTGTTGTTGTTATATATTCTCCGTGTTATTATACGGATAGTGCTTGGAATTTATATTTGAGAATGGGATTGTTGTTGTTATATATTCTCCGTGCTATTATACGGATAGAGCTTGGAATTTATATTTGAGAATGGGATTGTTGTTGTTATATATTCTCCGTGCTATTATACGGATAGAGCTTGGAATTTATATTTGAGAATGGGATTGTTGTTGTTATATATTCTCCGTGCTATTATACGGATATAGCTTGGAATTTATATTTGAGAATGGGATTGTTGTTGTTATATGTTCTCCGTGTTATTATAAGGATAGAGCTTGGAATTTATATTTGAGAATAGGATTGTTGTTGTTATATATTCTCCGTGTTATTATACGGATAGAGCTTGGAATTTATATTTGAGAATAAGATTGTTGTTGTTACATATATTCCCCGTGTTATTATACGGATAGAGCTTGGAATTTATATTTGAGAATAAGATTGTTGTTGTTACATATATTCCCCGTGTTATTATACGGATAGAGCTTGGAATTTATATTTGAAAATGGGATTGTAATTATGTATATTACATAGTTTAATAAGTTTTTGTTTTATTTAAACTGGTTTTCGGATACATTTAAAATCCTTCCACGGCTAACTTAGAATTCTTTCGACGACATTTATTCAGTAACGACCCAACCTTGGATCCGTTATATGATAATTGAACGAGCTGTCCTAAATAGTTGCTTCAGAAATAGACTAAAAGTAATTAAATGTACGTTCTATAAATAAATTGTTCTTTTTTATTATTTAGGTTGCTAAGAACTGACACAGAGGAATGTAACGGGTAGCGGCTGCGGTCACTATGAGTGATTAATCGGTATCATTGAACGTGTTTGGAATCAGTTAGGTCCCTAATGCGTTAGAAGGTAGACTACTTGTAGTGCACAGTATTGTATAGGATAGGGTTGGGGCGGGGGAGAGGTTTCCTGATGGTTATGAATTTAATTTTTAGAATAATTTGACATTTTCACATTCGGATACAGAAGTAGGAACAAGTAATAAAAAAAAATAAAAAAAAATAAAGTCAATTCGTACTTTCGTCAACAAACAAGAACTTTATTTTAATTAAATAGTTTATTATAAACAAAGTATCATAACCTATGCGTTGAAACAGCTGCTCTACCATATAAACTACAACATAAAATCAGCTGTTTTATGAAATCACATGTAATTACTTATTTATAGCCAAATAGAACGAGATAACTATATTGAACCTTTGTGAAAAGATTTTATCCAATATAAAACTAAGATTGAATTATTATCAAATTTAATTAATGAATTAATACTTAAGTAAACTTTATTGCATCGTGTCGTCCACTACAAGTTTAGTAAAATGTATTTGAAATTGAGTGAATGAATAAAAAGTATTTTATTAACGGTTGAAAATTTGAACAAGATATATAGGCTATATATATATATGTGTATACATATGTGTATATATATATATATATTTATATATATATATGAGAGTGTAAACTAATAGAAGGAAAAAGTAACTAATGGAAAAAAAAACTGTATCATCCTAGAAGGAATGCATAGTTTGATTACATAGGGTGTATATCCTACGGTGAAGCCCTTCGATATACCACTAAAATTGTTGATATTTTTTGTTTAAATTTATGTTTCCTTAAAATTTTATATTTCAATATCTTATTTGTTGAAACGTTCCTTATGTCCATAATTAAATTTGGCCCATCATTTTTAAATAATGCTTAGATTTTTTCATACAGATTAAACTTTCTAACATTTGCAACTCGTCCAACTTGTCGCACCTAGCGAGAGGTTTTCCTAGGTTTTCCATAAACCGTGTTACGTTGAAAGTAACAGTGAAATCGGGTAGATGACGTAGGACTAGGATTGTAACTTAAAGGCCTTTGTGATCAGTCAAAGCGGTTGGATCTTGGGCTGAGTGAAAGTACCAGACCTTGTCGAAAAGCATAAATAAAACGGTCAAGGAAACAAATTGGAATTCAATAAGTGTTGTATTTTGACGACACGGAAAAGTTCTTCCTCTTTCTTGGTTCTGAGAAGACAAATGGAATTTATTATATAATTCAAAACATAGATATTTGATCTGTTGGTGTCAGTATATTAAAACAATTTGAGCCTTATGCAAATCCGCCTAACTTGAAAGCACTCTGAGGTGGGACGTCAGTCAGCGAACGACCTATTCACCTACCGGAAGTGAGCGGTAAATACAGTATAATTGCTTATACTGTTATACTAACTACAGAACTCACTGGCGCAGTGTGGTGGCGGAGATTTTAATCTAATGTCAAGGTAATTTCAGAGTTAACGCTTCGAAAAGTGATGTCAAGAGTTCAGGCGTGAGTAGAGGTGAGGATTCGTGAGATTTCAAAATGTCTTATTTTTATTAGTGAGTAACTACGAAGTCGAAGACACACAGAGGAAATAAATGCTTTGCTTTAACGCAATGTCCTCTTATTTAACAATAATAACTACAAAGTTTTTGATACCGATAGAGAAATTCATAAAACAGAAATAACACTGTTGGGGAAGTGTAAGTTATGGTAAACATATCAACAACCTAATGGGGCAGGTAGCGCCCATTTGGCCACTGCAAAGAGGAACCCCTATGTGAATTCTGTGGTAGGAATGGGAAGAGAGTTGTGCTTAAATAAACAATGACAATTTAATTCATTGCAAAATTTTTATGAAGTGTTCTATTTATTCGCAATATTCTACTTTTCATCTGAATACATACAGTTGTTACAGAAATCTGCTTTTCCTAGGAATAACCTGTCCTTGCGCTATCCTTTGCCCAAGACGGTTTCCGGATGCCCTCTGTCTAACAGAATCTGTAAAATATAAAATGTAAACAATATAAAAACTTTGAAATACTAAAACGGGTTTAAAATAAACCTATAACATAGCTTTTTGAAGTACTATTAATTCGATTTTTGTTTTCATTGAGGAAACATATTTTGAGCTTCTTCAAACGCTTTTTTAAATACGTTCTTAATTCTTGATATTTTGAAACTGAGAATGACAACTCAGAAAATAAAATCGCTTTTTTATTTATGATTGAAAATTTTTGAGAACTTTTAAAAGAAGCATTGTATAAGTTATAGAGAGTTTTGTGAATAACAGAGATATATGGTGAAAAGAAGAAAGGTGACACGGAGAACCTATCATGTCAAAGAACTAACCTCCTTGTCAAAGAACCTAAGCTCCTTGTCAAAGAACTAACCACCTTGTCAAAGAAGCTAACCTCCTTGTCAAAGAACCTCACCTCCTTGTCAAAGAACCTAACCTCCTTGTCAAAGAACCTAACCTCCTTGTCAATGAACCTAACCTCCTTGTCAAAGAAACTAACCTCCTTGTCAAAGAACCTAACCTCTATGTCAAGAACCTAACCTCCTTGTCAAAGAATCTAACCTTCTTGTCAAAGAACCTAACCTTCTTGTCAAAGAACCTAACCTCCTTGCCAAAGAAACTAATCTCCTTGTCAAAGAACCTAACCTCCTTGTCAAAGAACCTAACCTCCTTGTCAAAGAACCTCACCTCCTTGTCAAAGAACCTAACCTCTTTGTCAAAGAACCTAACCTCCTTGTCAATGAACCTAACCTCCTTGTCAAAGAAACTAACCTCCTTGTCAAAGTACCTAACCTCTATGTCAAGAACCTAACCTCCTTGTCAAAGAACCTAACCTCCTTGTCAAAGAACCTAACCTTCTTGTCAAAGAACCTAACCTCCTTGTCAAAGAACCTAACCTCCATGTCAAAGAACCTAACCTCCTTGTCAAAAAACCTAACCTCCTTGTCAAAGAACCTAACCTCCTTGTCGAAGAACCTAATCTCCTTGTCAAAGAACCTAACCTCCTTGTCAAAGAACCAACCTCCTTGTCAAAGAACCTAGCCTCCTTGTCAAAGAATCTAACCTTCTTGTCAAAGAACCTAATCTTCTTGTCAAAGAACCTAACCTCCTTGTCAAAGAATACAAAGTAGTTAGATAGTGCTAAGAATTTCCAGTCCATCGTATTGAAACCATTACCATCTCGAATCTAACCTCAAACACGTGACTGCCAAGGGTGACCAGCGTCAGGCCCGAGACAAGGGGCTTGGTGACAAGAGCCGTGATACCAGACTGCAAGAGTTTTTCCACCTCACTGTAAGGCTTGGACTGGTGACCGGTTCACCCCCCGGACGAGACGAACTCCAACCAGTCACTACAGTTTCGACAGCTGTTCCAGAACTACTCGGGGTCAGTAGAACCTTTCTAGTGGCCATGTTCTCTGTACCTCCATACCCCGTCTGATTAGTTCGGTCCAGGTAGTGCAATCGGATCTTGATTTATAAAGGAGTACCTATCTTTTGATTTTACCTCCTTGTCAAAGACTGATCCTTACACGGGGCATCTCCGTCATTTCCCCAGGATGATAGTATAAGTCATAATCAGTCCATTTACACGCGCAGCATAAATTTGTTTTTAAAAAATACAGCTTTCGCCAAAAAGCTTGACATATTTTAAATTTATGTACAGGAAGGGATATTAACTTAACAAATTAGGTTGAGCGCTTGAAAGATATTATCAGGCGTTAAATGCAAATTTTTAATTACCATTTTCGCAAACTACAATCTTTCAATGACATATTTAGCCTACCAGAGTTCTTTAAGACTTTAATCTTCTGTCACTTCTCTGATGGATAAGTGCATCTGCGAGGTTTGCGGAAGTTTTATTTTCAGATATTTCTCCATCCCCAAAACAAGTTACGGATATTGAAGTCTTTAACAAAGTCGTTAATAACGGATGCACAAATTTAGGATTGCCTGTCATTTGTCTTATTGGAAAACTATCTTAAATATATATACAGTAAACTCCCGATTATCCGTGGGCGGATTAACCGGTTTGCGGATTATCCGGGGTCTGCCATTGTTTTACAAATATCCAATTTTTATTCCAATTAGATTCATGTGTTTAAATTTCCAAACGGTGAATTACGATGTAAATACATATAAGGCTTAATAGAAGTTAAGATGAAGGGAATAGATATGTAAATATGTACGTACTAATTTTTACATTGAAAGGGAAGCATCCCGAAGCGGGCCAGCGAAATAAAAGGGGCGAGCAGACTACTGTATATAAGAGACAATGACAAAATGCTTGGACGCCCGAAAACCTAATGTGTATCATAAGATTGTAAACATATGTCAGCTAATCTCGGCTATAAATAGTCTAGGACGTGACATATGCATTATCCATGTCTGTCATATACATTATTGATCTTTATGGCTTTGTGACACATGTGACACAAGTAGAAACTGTGCGACAAAATGGTTCTCAAGAAACTTGGATCGCACATTAAAGCTAAATCAATGCTCACAAAAAAACAGACGAAAGTGACAGATTTTTTTGTTAGAAAGTGAAAGTATTATGTTTAAAGGAAATTACATATGTACATACATACTTACTTTTGACATATGCTTATGTACGTATTGTAAATAGTTAGACATATAAATGTACATGTTATAATCCGTCAAATACATCGACATTTTAAATTATTTTCTGTATTTATTTTGTCCTCTGAAGATTATTTGTGAATTGCATTAACCGGGGTCATTATTTGTGTAACTTATGGTATAATAATCGATTATCGATCGTTTTGCGTATTCTTTGTACATAGCAGATTATCTGGGGAATTCGTTATCCGGCGTTGCCGGGCCACCCTATTCCACGGATAATCGGGAGTTTACTGTGTATATATATATATATATATATATATATATATATATATATATATATATATAATTTAAATTTCCCTATGGACATATGAAATTTAAATACAATTTGTTAAAAAAATATACTAAAACTGAAAGTACTTTCCAGCCGAAAAATATTAAAAAGACACCCTATAAGAAATTTCGGAGGGTTAATAAACAATTATAAACACTTTCTACAAATATTTGTGGCCGGGATTTATAATTGTTTAATTATTTAATATAATTACGTTACTGTGTTCTCTATAGTTTCTTGTATTCTATGAGGGGTTAAATCTGCAAACCACCCCTCACTGGATGACAAGAATAAACTCGCCGATTGGCAAGTATGTCGTGCTAGTAGTTGTAACGGTTGAAGCAATCCATACCCAAACACAAGTGCGGACGGTTTAGAAAACGACAGTGGGAAAGTGGTGAAAGTCCCGGGTCCGGCCGAAGGCCTTGTTTCATTGTTCTAATTAACTATTATTTCATCATACGTTACTGTAAACAGAGAGTCGTCGTTGCCGAGAGGAACAGCTTGTTTTGCTTGGAATTCTGTCTGCAGTGGTTAAACGGTTCCAGGATGATTCAAGGTCGATAGAAAGTGAGAAATCAATAGAAATCTCTGATGCTAGAGAGTGAAATATACCTTTTGGCTTGTGAACCCTGTTTAGATTTTATTAGTTTTCTTGAAATCTGGAAAGTTTATTTCTAGTTTTATGTGTGCGAGATGTGTTGAGTTTCACTTGCCAGCAGAAACTAACTAAACGAGACTAAAAGGTTTTACATCTTGTCAATTTATGTCTTGCATTTTTTTGTTCTTCATGATAAACCTCGAAACCTTTACGTTTGAAATAAGTAAAATAACGTTTTGCCGGACTTATAAATTAAGTAGATTTATGTAAAACTAACTGAAATATAGCGTTTTTGATCACATTAAGCGAACTTCAGGACTTATTTTACTGAGCGACAAGTCGATATTTTACTAATTTAAAACCGATTTTTTATAATAACGAGTTGCGAATTTATAATTTAAGAAAATTTATGGAAAACCTTACCGAGGTGTACAATTTTTAACCGAATTAGACGATCCTTATAATTTGTTTTACTAAGTAACACGTCGTTCCATAACTAAGTTAAAATCGATTTCCTATAATATTTATAATTTACGCTGTCTTTAGAAAGCCTTAAGAGATATACAGTTTTCAACAAGGCCAATCAATTTTCTTAAGTTTGTCAGAGACTTCGCTAGTCTATTAATTTAAAGCTGGTTTCTTATAACATCGGTTTACTAAATTTATTATTCAAGTAAGCTTTACTGAGATGTAGGCTAACGTTTTCAACCCCATAAGCGGTCTTCACCATTAATTTTACTAAGTGGCAAATCATTCCTTAACTGAATTTAAACTGCCTTCTTATAACGTTTTCCGAATTTATAATTTACTTGATTGTTGGAAAGTTTTACTGAATAAATATAAAAATAAAAATATTATTATTGTTTTAAATTTAAAATTCTGTTACAAATATTATTTACGGGATAGGTTTTCTTTGTTAGTTTTTGAATGTAATATGGCGTTAGCTGAATCTTCAAAAGTAGGGCTAATCAACTATGTTCATAAATCTTTGATATTATTAGTATTAAAAAATAATTTGGACTCTAATAAATTCCAAAGTAAGAACGTTTTGTAACAGATTGTTTTATTCTTTTTGTCAATTTCGGTTGTAGAGTATCATCATGATCCTTGTCAAATGGCCTTTGGAAGCTGGCCTATTATAAATGCTCGAGCAGTTGGCAAGACTGGTAGAATATCCAGTTACAAACATCTGCTGTTTTGCACTTCATTAGTCCTGATTTTGGTTTACAATAAATGAGAAACCTATTATTATAACTAATTAACAAACTACATGTTAAAGAAATACACGTTAAAAATACTACACGTTAAAACACTACATGTTAAAGTACTACACGTTAAAATACTAATATGTTAAAAATACTACACGCTAAAACACTACATGTTAAAATACTACACGTTAAAATACTAATATGTTAAAAATACTACACGTTAAAATACTAATATGTTAAAATACTACACGTTGAAACACTACATGTTAAAATACTACACGTTAAAATACTAATATGTTGAAAATACTACACGTTAAAACACTACATGTTAAAATACTACACGTTAAAATACTAATATGTTAAAAATACTACACGTTAAAACACTACATGTTAAAATACTACACGTTAAAATACTAATATGTTAAAAATACTACATGTGAAAATACTGCACGTAAAACACTATATGCTAATAATACTACAAGTAAAAACACTATATGTTAAACATACTACGCGTTAAAATACTACAGCTTAAAATAACACACGTTAGAAATACTACATCTTAAAATACTATACGTTAAAATAATACATGTTGAAAATACTACACGTTAAAACACTACATGTTAAAATACTACACGTTAAAATACTAATATGTTAAAAAATACTACACGTTAAAACACTACATGTTAAAGTACTACACGTTAAAATACTAATATGAAAAAATACTACATGTTAAAATACTACACATTAAAATACTACACGTTAAAATACTAATATGTTAAAAATACTACATGTTAAAACATTACATGTTGATAATACTACATGTTAAAAATACTACACGTTAAACACTACATGTTAAAAATATTACACGTTAAAACACTACATGTTAAAAAATACTACACGTTAAAACACTACATGTTAAAATACTACACGTTAAAATACTAATATGTTAAAAATACTACATGTTAAAATACTACATGTTAAAACAATACATGTTGATAATACTACATTTTAAAAATACTACACGTAAAACACTACATTTTAAAAATACTATACGCTAACATACTACAGGGTAAAATACCACAAGTAAAATACTGCATGTTAAAAATATTACATGTGTAAATACATGTTAAAATAATACATGTTAAAAATACTACAGGTTGAAACACTAGATGTTAAAAATACTACACGTTAAAATACTACATGATGAACAACAAATATATATATATATATATATATATATATATATATATATATATATATATATAACTTATATGCTTTCCTACTGTAGCAGTGTTCCACCGGTAAGTTCCTTTCACTTATGGCTTTATTGATGGCTTTTTGCCATGTTCGTCTGGATCTTCCTTCTATTCTTCTCTCCGGTGGCGTCCATTCCGCAGCAACTCTCTGTAATCATCCCTCTGACATCCTCATTACCTGCCACCTGATGTCCTTCTTCTCTATCATGTCTCTAATGCTTTCATTTGTCTTATATTGTCGCCTAGAATATATATATATATATACCAAATAGAATGGGAATGTGTTTAAAAGTAGAACATACTTTGCTACCGCAAAATGATTTGTGAGATTCTAGAAGCAGCATATGAGAAACTTGTTACAATTGGAAATACGGTACTGTTCTGTATATTTTTTTCTCACAGTGCAAAAGCAATCTTTCACTCACACAGGCAGTAGTTCTAGGGACCGGTTAGAGATGGCAGCACGCATCAGTAGTATCAGAATTGAAGATTATTTTTTAATATATCTGAAATAACATATTGGTAGATAAAAACAATTAGTAATTACAAATATAAATATAGCGAAGGTATTTATTAATACAGCAAAGTATCTTAAACTTGCAAGCACACTGCTCAGACTTTACAAAATAGATTAAATAGCAAATTTTCTTGTTCAGTTTTTCTTGGCAATTGTAGTTTGTATTATAAAACTGTTATGATGGATACAACGACACTATCATAGTTCTAACACTAACTACATTTTTGTGTTCTGTACAGCCTTTGGCGACAGAGTACTAAAGTATCTACCTTGATGACTAAAGGGCTAAGATCTATGAAGATTTCTTATATGATCCCTCGGTCTACCTCTTAATACATTCACTTAGGTGACGTAGTCTGTGAGGTAATATTCGAAAAGGGATAATTTAATAAAATAATATTATCAATACATCAGTGGACATTTCGGTTTTAACCGAGATAATGAACCAAATAAGTTCAGAATCCAATGATGTAGCCCTAAATATTAAACAAAAGAATCCCTTTTGTACAAGATAGATATTTAGGCCTACACAGAGAATTAATAATTTAGTGGAAAGTAATGAGGGGGAAAATTGTAAATATAGTTGAGAATTTTGCAAAATAATTATATTAAGATGTACTATTATATTAAGTACTATTAGAAAATACTTTAATAAAGCAGACACGTTGTTATAAATTTAAATTATGAAATTATCAACTTGAAGGATGACAATGACGTAAACAGGGAGAAATTGAGGAAAAATTTTGTATATCGTGCAGTCATAGTGTAATATATTACAATAGGAGTTATAGGAGGTATAGATCTTTGCAACACTTATACACACACACACACCCATACCCACCCACCCACCCACACACACACACACACACACACACACACACACACACACACACACACACACACACACACACACACACACACACACACACACACACACACACACACACACACACACACACACACACACACACACACACACACACACACACACACACACACACACACACACACACACACACACACACACACACACACACACACACACACACACACACACACACACACACACACACACACACACACACACACACACACACACACACACACACACACACACACACACACACACACACACACACACACACACACACACACACACACACACACACACACACACACACACACACACACACACACACACACACACACACACACACACACACACACACACACACACACACACACACACACACACACACACACACACACACACACACACACACACACACACACACACACACACACACACACACACACACACACACACACACACACACACACACACACACACACACACACACACACACACACACACACACACACACACACACACACACACACACACACACACACACACACACACACACACACACACACACACACACACACACACACACACACACACACACACACACACACACACACACACACACACACACACACACACACACACACACACACACACACACACACACACACACACACACACACACACACACACACACACACACACACACACACACACACACACACACACACACACACACACACACACACACACACACACACACACACACACACACACACACACACACACACACACACACACACACACACACACACACACACACACACACACACACACACACACACACACACACACACACACACACACACACACACACACACACACACACACACACACACACACACACACACACACACACACACACACACACACACACACACACACACACACACACACACACACACACACACACACACACACACACACACACACACACACACACACACACACACACACACACACACACACACACATATAAAACTTTACAACACTGTTTTCTTGTATTCACATATCACGTATCACATTCAATGTACTAAAACAACTTATTTCGAGTCTCAAAATATGCTTGAGAATAAGAGCACGTAAATAATAGTTCTCGAAAGTCGACTCGCAAATATACCAAGTAAGAATCTTGTTGAAATTTATTAATGTGCGTTTTAATATATATATATATATATATATATATATATATATATATATATATATATATATATATATATATATATATATATATATAATACACGTTATTTTGAAATACGTCAGTTTAATTTTTAAGAAATAAACATTGTGTAAACCAAATTTGTTAAGGGAATCAAGCGTAAAAATGTGACTCTGCTGTTAATGTATTTGAAAAAAGTACTTAAATAGAATGTAGTTAATTATTGAAATTTAATCTGTGTAAAATTATTTTCTTAGTCGCAACAAAGTAGTACCAGAAAGCGGGTATAATAAATACATTTATAAAATATAAACCAAAATATTTTGAATTAATTAAATGTTTTTGGCTAGGGTAATATTAAAGTTAAGATTTTACAAATTTTTAAGTCTTTCTTTTATGTTTTTTTTACCGATGAAGTTCAGCTAGCTGGTAGGACATAAATTTCCATTACAGAACTGTAAATTATTTATGACTCAAATATTGTAAAGTGATTGTCGTTGAAAATGATTCGAACTTAGAAAAATATAGTGTCATTAAAGTGTAATTAAATAAGTAGGGTAATCAGTGAGTTTATAATTGGTAACCACTAACTATAATTTGTTGAAATACAAATGTGTTTGGCAACATAATAATTTAATAATATTGAAAAAGATGAATGGTTTATTTTCATATATAGTAAGCTTTGTAACATCCTCCAAGACTTCTTTCAACTTCTCTACAACAAAATCATGTATACATACGTTTTCTATAACAATATACATACACACATATTATTACTCCATAAAGCCTTCAAAAAGAGCCACTAATAATAAGTTTTGTGAAAATATAACTGAGGAAGGAAATATAGCTGAGGAGGGAAATATAACTGAGGAGGGAAATATAACTGAGGAGGGAAATATAACTGTTCTTGGAAAAATAAAATAAACTATGGTAAAATTATTGTAAGAGTGTATTTTGTGTTTTATGAGATTCAAAATAGTATTTTATTATTTTGTTATGATATTTGTAAATAATCAGTTTATGATGTTTTGTTGCAGCTGTTTTCTTGGTATACCTTGACGTTCACCTTTATTTTGTCACTGTCTATAGTGGCTGCAGAAAACGGAGAAAACTCGGAGCTGACGGGTAAAATTAAAACAAGAGATGTGAACAAAACCATCGCAAAGGTCGAAGCCATCTTGAAGAAAAATCCAAACCTGCCCCGGCTAACCAGAGGCGAGATACTCTCTTTGCTAGACAATATCACGAAAGCCGACGCGGACAAGAAGAAGAAGAAGCCACAGTCGCACAACACGATAATGGACGACAAGACACGAACCGAGTACGAACGAGCCTTGATGGTGGTGCTGCCGTTCCAGGCCAACGGCAACGCGAACAACACAGAACTGCAACAGTTGTATACAAAGTCGCCGATAACGAAAATTGTACTGGAGAACGTTACAACAGAAAGAATAGAAATAACGACCAGGAAAACCAGAAGAAGAAACCAGTTGCGACGAAAGCCGTCCATGCAGGAGCGGCCAATAGTGGTTCCGGATGAAGAACCGAGACCTGTTTACGTGCACAAGCCTCTCCGAACGTCAGCGACGACATCTACGGCAATACCAACAACTACGGAGAATAGCTGGAAACCATATACTGGGATGGAGTTGAGAAACCCACAGCCTTTTGGATTCCATAATACAGCTGTCAAAAACAATGATAATGAAGGCATAAATATACCGCAGCAGATGAAACAAACACTAGCTGACATAGGAATTCCAAAAAATCACAAACCCGAAACCTTGTTTGTAACTCCTCAAGAGGCGTCCTCTACCTTTAGGCCGTCGACATCCACAACTACTACTAGCAAACCTCCCCAACAGGCGCTACCTGACCTTTCTATCGCAGTTCAGTCTTTGACTCCAGACATGAAAAAGCTACTGATTTCCTTCGGCCTATTGAACGCTGACGGTACTCCAGCCTCACAACAACCGGTCAAGTCAACTACAACTCCACCATCGTCCGTGTTCGAATACAAACCAATAAATCCTACAGTAGATCCTTCATCGTACATCAGTTTCAAGCCTTTACCTAACTCTAAAGACGCCCAGAAAGGCTACGATGACATGAACAATGAAATGAAATCGTTTTTAGCTTCTTACGGTTTGCTATCAGACACAGGCAGCGCGGTGCGCGGGCAAAAGTCGCTAAACTCATCGCAAATAGTAGAACCGACTAAAATTATAGAAACAACCACGAAGTTTTCAGTTTCCAACATAAACACAGATATTTTGAACACAGATATGAAGAACATTTTAGAAAACCTCGGCCTCATGAAAACGTCACAGAGGCAATCAAAAGGGCACATTTTTAACCCAGCCACTCATTCTGCGGATTTGTTCAGCCATGCTGACGAAACGCAGAAGATAAATAAGCTCTTAGGCACGATAAAAGAACTAAAAGAAGCCGAGAAGAATAAAACTTTAAGCGAAGAAGAGATAGCTGCTAAATTAGAGAACATTAGCGCCGGATTGGCATCTGAACCGGATGCTCTAGAAGAGGAAAGTACAGACGCATCCGAGTTGTCGTATGAAGGGTACGAACCGGCCGAAGAAGAGCTACTAAAACTACAAAACGGGATTACAGACGAAGATCTAGAAGATGACGATGGAGTGAGTAATCTCGGCAATGATATAGCTATAAAACAAACTGATGAGGAAAAGCAAAACAAATCGAAGACTCTTCAGGAGACATTCGACGCTCCAGATCCTTTGTCTTCGGAAGAACTGACACAAATTCATCAATCGTATAAAAACGAAGTTAAACGACAGGAACCGAACGTGACATCAACGACTTCTTCGTCTTCCGAGTCTACTACCGAACCCGCGACAGAAGATACAACCGAATCTTCTTCTTCTTCTTCGTCTAGAGATTCTTCTCCTTCGTTATCCGACCTTGAAGATTCGTTTGGCGGCGACAATCCGACCACAAGCAGGCCCAATGGTCTGTACTTTCTCGTAGACTGGAACACGTTTTTAAGGGTGGGAACGGACAATAAAACCGTCGACTTGAATTTCTCTCCGAAAGTTGGCGACCCGAGGAATTTCTTGCCAGTAAACGTCCCCTAGTCTATTAAGCCCACTCAACTCATGTTAAATATTTATAACGTATTTATAAAATTGTAGTTATTAGAATTATACTTCTTTAAGGAACACGTGACAATAAAAAATTACCCACAACTCTTGACAAAATCCAGTTTATGAAGTGAAAATCTTTATAGCCACGCCTACAAAAGCCTATTTGATAAACATAAACATACAATTTCCGACGGATTAATAACGTCAGTATAAATTCCATTAGATTACGCAAAGAGTCACCTCAAAATTAATTAAATGATAACATATGATGATTTTATATAACAGCTGATTTTATGTTATACGTTACGTTGTAAAATAACTGTTTTAACACATAACTCATGTTATATTATTTTTTACAAATTATTAATGAAAAAGGTTAATATTATATAATTTTGATCAGTTAATAAATATATTAATTTATTTAAATTCGGGTAATTCTCAAATAGTTCAATACAATAATAATAAGTTATGTATTGTTAATCCTATTTTTAAAATGATAACATTCTTAGGACATTTTTAAGAACTGATTTCAATTGGATTTTATTGTAAAAATGTAATAAATGTTTTTTAACATTGAAATATAAAAATAATAAGATATAAAAATTGTTTTCCTCCCTTATAAAACTAAAATTAATTTAATTTAAATAATGAATTAATGTTTGCATATTAATTAAGTTGATTTTTTAATTATTTAATATCGTCAAATATTTTTGCAAAACTATTAGATTTAATGGTTTATTTGTAGTTAAAATTTTGGTGTTGAATGTAAACTATATGTACTACTGTTTCTTATATTATAACAAATGTTTAGGTAATTTCTCAACACGCAAAATTAAATTTCTTTCTCAATTCAAAATATCTGTAGACGTTGCTATAAATGTTTTCATTTCTGTCCGCACTTTCCGTAATTCTTTTCTCTTTTAAAGTAGGGTATAATATGAAATATAATTTTAATGAAGAAACAAACCGTTTCAAGCGTTGGAGACCGTAAATATGGGTAAAACGTTACTACATTTTGGATAATTCCATCTTTACGTGAGCTACTAGTTTTTAACTAAAAACACTTGTAAATATTTTACACTTGATTATGGTAGCGCTTACTTTAAAAAATGTTGAGGACGATCGTTTCGGGTGATGTGTTCCATTGTCAACTCAGATCGTAACTACGGTAACTCAGTTACGGTCTAAATTGACAATGGGACACATCTACCGAAACGGCCGTCGTCAACATTTATAAAGTAAGTGGCACTGTACGCAAGTGTAAGATGTTTATATTTACATTTTTAGTACATAAAATGGCGTTTTGGAAACATAACCTCACTTTAGAAAGTAGTTTATGCGTTTTTACACGAAGTATGAGATTGTGTTTTACTACATTACTGTACAGGTATAAAATAGATTTAGTTACAAAAAATCTAACTTTGTGACGTAAAGGAAATAATTAGTGAAGGGGAAATAATTAGTAGACTACATCCTTTGACGTACTTGTAGGAACAAGAATTGAGTTTACAAATTGTTATACTGCCAGTGTACTTATTACTTTTAATTACTATTTAGAGTAACTACGATGTAAGTTTTAATTTTAAATAAATTAAACATATTAACCACAAAAACGCTTTGTTTATATTCTTGTGTACATTTCGACCGAAAAAGCGACCTTTTTCAGAGGAAATCTTTATAAACAACTATTTATTATTGCAATTATTCTTGTAATACTTTCCTCTGAGGATGAATGTTTTACAATCGAAATTTACAATAAACACAAGGGTTTAAATAAAACGTTTCTGTGATCAGGAGGTTTTATTTATTTAAAATAAGTAAAAAGCATTACTTTCCGTTAAAACTTACATTATCGGAAATGTTACAAAATTTATCATTTTCTTACATTTTTACCGACAACACAGCCTTTTGAATAACGAGAAATATGTTTTAGGAAATCATATGTAATAAAATCATGTAGTTTAGGGACAGTTATATCTTGTAATCTTGACTTTAATATCACCGTTAATAAGGTTATTTAATTAGAACTTACATCTTATATTAGGCCTACAACTTATATATCTTACAACTTATAGCTACTTGTAATCTAGTAAAACATAGTGCTAAGTTTTATTAAGAAACTATGAGTATAGGCCTATTTAGTTTTTTATGTATTGGTAGATTAATATAATATTCACATTTGTTTTTCAAATTTTAACTATATATTTTTTCGACAGTTAAAATAACTTATTCCTTGTTCATAATGCGTATTTAATAACCATATGCTAAGAAAAAAATATCGGAATTTACTTGCATTTGGTCAAATAATACCATAAATTATAAAATAGCAAATTATTAAATAAGAACAAAGAATACCATTTTTTAAAAATAATATTGATATAATATATTAGCCTACAGATATAAGTCAAAACGCAATGCTCGTTTACAAAATAAATTAAAGAAGGAAAATATATTAAATAAAAAACTGTTTAAAGTAAGTTGTTTTTTAAATAGAAGTATTTAATTTACAATAATGTTGAATGCTGCAAAGCCATATAAAATATTAATTTGTAATTCTAACCGTATTGTATAAAAGTTAGTAAAATTAGATACATTTTATTGTTTTTACAGCTGTACTAATGTAATCATCAATTATGAATGGATGCAAATACAAGCAAATGTTTCGGTTTACGTACAAGTTTTAATACCAAGTAAAAGACGAAGAAAGGTCCTTTATTTCAATAATACGACGACGTTTTCCTTCTTCAGGCCTAGAATACATACACGGGAATTATTTTTAAGTACAACAATTAACACACAAAATTATAATAAATATAATATAAATAACCTTAACAAATAACAACTTAAATTTGAAAACAATGACGAATATTACAGAAATATTTAGAAAAACGAATTTACTGACGTGTATAGCTCTATTGGCACGATACATTCAGAATTATGCTATTGATTATTTGAGTATTATAATTTTATTCTTCAATGTTTTTTTGTAAATTATTTTTGCATTGTCTTTATTATTGCAGAATGTGGTTGATGATATTAATTTTTATATGTTTTATTGTACGAATTACTGGCTCTTTAAAAATGGTTTTAATCCTTCTTAATTATATTCTATATTTTTTAAACAGGAAAAACCTGATCTAATAGGTTAATTTGTTTTGAATACTCATTAATGTTTTTAAATAGTGCCAATATATATATATATATATATATATATATATATATATATATATATTAAATATGGTGATATGTTTTCTTGTAATATAGTTAATAAATTAAAAATAATTCAAAAACAAGAATACTTTTAATGAATATATTTATTCAAAGCTTTTCGCCGATAAAATAGTATCAGCATCTTCAGGAAAATAATTATCTAATAAAACATTTTTACAAAATTAAATCATATGTGCTACAAACGACCATATGTTTATAAGTATTGCACTTAATGTAATTTTTTCTATAACATCAATGACCTTATAAATAGTTTGGCGCCTTGATCTCACTTGAATTTGTTCATCAATTAATTTGTCTTTAACTTTATGCTTATAGATTTCCAACGGTTCGCTAGAAGAGCTCTTCTACTGTTGTTGGGTTCACCTCGTCAATGCTGGATGAGATTCTAGCGAAACGTCGGAACTGCGAATTTATGGACTGCAGAATGAACGGATATATATATATATATATATATATATGAGTACATTTTTCTGCCTTTCCTAATGTTACAAAATCGTTCTTTGACTCGTTTCTGAATATTTCCATTCTCAAAACTTTACTAGTACTCCTTTATTAGTATTTGCTTACTTTAGACAACTACCAATGGAGCGATTCCGAAATAAGTCAAAAATAGAAAGGTTTTGTACTTATAGAAAAGGCAGCAAAATGTTCTCAAGTATATAGGTCTACAAACGTTCCTAGCAGAAGCGAAGACAACTGTATTAAAAATGTTGACTAACAAATTATAAAGAATTTTTGTAATATTTTTCATTTTTTCAAATTTAAGTTATCTATGTAAGGGTATATTTATTCTATATAGGCTACAGGCTATTTATATTATATTTATTATAATTTTTTCTTTAGCCATAGAACACATATATGAGATAATATTTATAATAATCTCATGTAAGTATTCTAGCCCTGAAGATGACAGCAAATTAGCTGTCGAAACGTCGCGGTTTTATTGAAATAAAGAAACATTGGTTCATTAAACGTCTTTTTCTTTACAGAAAATTCAAAATTATTTAAAAACTATATAAACTTGCAGTTTTATTGTCCAATTTACTTGAGAAATTTGTTTTATTAATTTAGTTTACAAAGTTCAAGTGTAGGCTGAAATAAAATGTAAGTACAGTATTTGCGTTACGTAATAGACTTGTATTTTAACTACACAAGAATGAATAATATATTAAATGAATGTAATTCAAGAATATATAAAAGCAATGCTGTCCAAGGCGAAGAGTAACCTATTTATGGTATTCTGTATCGTGAAAGTTTCGAGAGTCAATGCTACACCACGTAAAAACGTTCTGGCCAGTCGAGTTTCTTATCAGGCTGCGCTTAAATAAGAGGACGACCTTCAACAGCTGTGGACGTTTTTATGAATAATTTTATGTGACGTAATATATTATAGCCTAATTTAATATTTTTATGGTAGAATTAAAAACAAGGTTTAAACAAGTTTTTTCGTTTATTATGATTAATACTGTTTAAATCTTAAATTTAGAAACGTATATTTTTTAAAAAGATAAAGCATTTGAAAAACATAAATAGTGTAATGTTGCAGAAAAGGTTTTATATAACGTATGAAAACAGAACGTTATTTATAAATATATGTTTTAGGGTTAGTGTGATTTATAATTATATATTTGTAAAGCAATAAATGTAAATAGAATAATAAAGTAGAAAGCAGTTTTGTACCTGATAAAAATATGGTGGAGTTATATCTGTTGTCCTTAGAGCTCCTAATATCTGTGAGTACCTTAAAATACAGCTTCTTACGTCTTGGTAATGTTGAAGGACATAATGGATATGGACGCATTAGTTTGGTAAAAGGTAATTTCTCAAATATTATTGGAAAACTTCTTAAGTAATAGTAAGTAAAATATTTTTAACAAAACATATGTTTCTCATCTTTCTCTCTCTTCCTCTCTCTCTCTCTCTCTCTCTCTCTCTCTCTCTCTCTCTCTCTCTCTCTCTCTATATATATATATATATATATATATATATATATATATATATATATATATATTATAACATAAACGTATGAGGCTATAGAATAAATTTAGTTGATATTCAAAAGAATACTATTTATTAGGAATATACTGTGGTTGAATTTAATAATAAATACACAAAAACCTCTTAACCACAAACTTTCTTTAATTTACCCTAATGTACATTTCAGTTACAAAGTAACCATCCTCAGAGGGATAACATACAAAGACTGAGTCTTTGTATGTTATCCCTCTGAGGTGAGTCTTTGTATGTTATCCCTCTGAGGATGGTTACTTTGTAACTGAAATGTACATTAGGGTAAATTAAAGAAAGTTTGTGGTTAAGAGGTTTTTGTGTATTTATTTTCAAAAGAATAGTCGGTAGAAATTTTAAGCAAAAGCGACAAGAATAGTTACTAAAAATACGGACAATGTACTTAACTATTGTTCTACGTATTTCAAGTGTAGTCATAAGGGGGCTGTGGGAATCTTAAACAAAAGAAGGGTCAATGTATTTTAAGATAGGAGTTTCCAAGGACCAAAATATTTGGGTTATAATAACACTGTACCGTTAGGGAAAGCTCTTTGTAAAAGGTTGTGGGGATAACCAAATTAACTAAAATACGGAAGGGGGAGGGATGATGTGAGGTTGGAAAAGTAAGTGATCGGAAGAGTGTTGGAGGAACTTCAGAAGAGAGCAGACGTATTGGAGGGGGCCAAAAGTCAGCAATTTTAATGAGGGGTAAATTTGTTTAATAGAATTAAGAGAATTGTAAGTTTTTTTATGTGTAAAATTTAAAAGTGCGACATAAATAATTTAGTAAAGAATTAGGAAAATAAGTTAGTTATGTGAAAAGTGCAGCTATCAACGGTCAAGATCCCAGGAACTCAACAAACAATAAGTACTTTCTTCTTACATTAAAATTAGCCAACAGAGCTTTATAAACAGTAAATTCAGAACAATTCTAAATTCATTGGTATAAAACAATAATCTACTTTTTTCACCACTTTCTAATTTATAAATATCTATAATAACGACCCGAGAGAAAGAGCAATTTACACTGTAATTATTAAACTTTATTGTAATAAAACCTAAAGCCTCAAGAGTCCACCTTTTTAGTAATTGTAATATTAGTTAAGCAATCAATCTTGTCAGTAAATAGTATTACTGGGAGCGATGTCAACTACACCAGGTGCAGCAATGGAAGTAATGCTTAACCTCCCTCCCCTTGAGCTTGTTTTTAGGGGAGAGGCGAGGCTGGCGGCATGGAGATTGCTCAACTCGAGCAACTGGGCTAACCTCCCAGATGTCTCGGGACATATGAGTATCGAGTGCGTGGTCAAAGAACCCGTCTTGGAAATGGGCAGCGACCTCATTACTCGAATGTTTGCACCTGACCAGGTCCACCAAACTATGATGGAATGGTCAGGGACACTAACATCGGGAGCTCAGATCTGGTACACAGATGGCTCCAGGATGGACTTCGGCACTGGAGCGGGGGTGTATTGTAAAAACCCAAGGGTAGAACTAGTTTTTTCCTTGGGGAGGCATACCTCTGTCTTTCAGGCCGAAGTATATGCTATAAATGCCTGTCTGGGAGAGATAGCGAGAAGGGAAACACACGGGGCCCGGATTGCTATTTTCTCCGACAGTCAGGCAGCAATTAAGGCACTAAACGGACACGTGGTCACCTCGGCCATAGTCAGGGAGTGCCTAATTAAACTACAAGCTCTGGCAAGGCACAATCAAATCATGATAGGTTGGGTGCCAGGGCATAGGGGAATACTTGGAAATGAAGCCGCAGATGCACTGGCCAGGGAGGGGTCTTCGACTCCCCTGATTGGACCGGAGCCTGCGGTAGGTATTTCCAAATCCATGGTCAAGATGGCAGTGCGAAGGTGGATGGCTGAAAGACACTGTGAGCACTGGATCAGGGCCGAAGGGATGAGACACAGTAAGCTAACCCTTAGGAAACCTTCCTTGGGGCTGCAGAAGAGTCTCATCTATCTGTCTAGGCAGGAATTGAGGATAGCCACAGTTCTACTCACGGGACACTGTGGACTAAGGAAACATTTGCATAAAATGGGTATCTACAAAGATGAACCAGTGTGCAGATTATGCGGGCAGGAACTGGAGACTGCCACACACATTATTTACAGATGTGAAGTACTTGCTGAGAGGCGCTTCAACCTCTTTGGTGATGGAACGGCTTTGGTGGATGCTGAAGGTAAAACTCTAGTCAGGAAACTCCTAAACCTGGTAAGAGGGAAGGGGCTATTTGACTAGATCAGGGAGGTAAGTACAATATACCTTAAGGTAGCAGTGCTTCGGGCAATTCAAACCCGCTCCCAAGTTAAAAAAAAAAAAAAAAAAAAAAAATAGTATTAAGGTAATTTGGTATAATGTGTAATAATTAAATGTCAGGAATAAATGCAACTAATGTTAAATTTGCTATTGGTGTTAATTATTTAGAAACCTGAAGGTGTGACTATAGAAGGTAAGGTAGTTAAATATCTAACCTAAAGGCAAAACTTATTTTAAATAACTTAGGTTATAATATATATTGAAGTGCGAACTTCAACTTTTGTTGGGTTGAATGCTAGATAAAATTCTAGCGAAACGTCGGAACTGCGATTTTATGCGCTGCAAAATGAACGGATGTACTCCAGATAATCATGATGTACTTACTATTATCATCATATATTTCCATACGTGAAGGAATACGTATCAGCATATATATATATATATATATATATATATATATATATATATATATATATATATATGATGAAATGTTACTATCTGGAGTACATCCGTTCATTCTGCAGTCCATAAATTCGCAGTTCCGACGTTTCGCTAGAATCTCATCCAGCATTGACGAGGTGAACCCAACAACAGTAGAAGAGCGAGTGAAGAGCGCAGATAGCTCGGCTCCTATATATAGAGGAATGAAGCCACGCCCATTGACGTCAATACACACACTGACGTCAATCCACGCACACCTGATCCAAACAATTACTCACATTCCTTTGCCTTTGTTCACCTTTCTGTCGATAAAATCTATCGATGATACACTTCCAAACTGCGGGCAAATTCAAAGTATCATCGCTCTTCTACTGTTGTTGGGTTCACCTCGTCAATGCTGGATGAGATTCTAGCGAAACGTCGGAACTGCGAATTTATGGACTGCAGAATGAACGGATGTACTCCAGATAGTAACATTTCATCATATTTTTCTATCCGTGAAGGAATACGTATCAGCATATATATATATATATATATATACATATATATATATATATATATATATATATATATTTTATCATAAAAGTTATTTATTTTTTATCTTTAGATTATATTATAATTACCTTACCTTTATAATAGCTACAACTTTAGGTTTCTAAATAATTACACAATCATATAAATTTGATATCACCTACATTTAGTCATCTGACATCCAATTATTACAAAATATACCAAATTACTTTAATACGATGCTTTGACAAAGATTGATTGCTTAACTAATGCTACAATTACAATAAAGATGGA